>JBBPQL010000130.1:0-53202 GCA_038092515.1 Boletus subparvulus | reverse complement strand
ACACATGTACAGATACTATATAAGATGGGCCTTACAGCCTATCTCTCTATCGAACTATCTTGTTCTTTCCCCCTCAGTTGGTTCCTCTCTAAAGCCTCCCTGCTTTATCTTCACCACCAACTGTTTAACCTTTGTTCACCAACCAAGGACCTGTCTACGTGAGTCTCCACTAGACACCTCACCCTTCGTGTTCCTGCGCTATCGGGATTGTATTCCCGATACAACCCGATGAAATAAACATCAATGTACCAGAGAACTTCAACCTACAAGGTATCAAACTCGCAACGCTGACACAGAAAACAGCATACGCAGCGCTGAGAGCTCGCCAAAACACCCCCTACACAAGACATACACTAATAAACCTTGACATCACAAGATTTGCGATCAAAGAACTCACCAATCAACTAGAAACGGACGCAACAATATGGCTTAATATAAGACACCCAGACATACGCCGCCCAATCCAAAACTTCCTACTCAGGGCGATGACAGGATCACAAAAAATCGGAGCCTTCTGGTCAAATATACCGAACTACGAACAAAGAGCAATATGTGCCCACTGCTCAGACCCAATCGAATCCCTAGAACACATTCTATTAGAATGCACGCACCCGAACAGAAAAACAATCTGGAACCTGGTCGAACAACACTGGCCCGAGAAACAACATAGGTGGACCATACCAACAATCGGCCAGATCCTAGGATGCGGAAACATCAAACACGATGAAAACAAAGACGACGCAGATACAGCAAGAAAACGCGGCAACGCCCGCCTAAAACGCATACTCATTTCGGAATCAGCTTACTTAATATGGACACTACGCTGCGAACGAGTAATAGGAGGACAGACAACACGACACCAAGCCGTGTCCTCCAGATGGCTACACCAAATAGAAACAAGGCTTAACATCGACCGCCGACTGGCCATCTCCAACAGAAAAAAGCACAATCACAATAAAATCAAACACACCTGGCAACCCATCCTTAACCACCCGAACCCCCTCCCAAACAACTGGACTACAAACTTAGAGGTTTTAGTGGGTATTAACCTATCAAGGCCCTCTGCAACCGAGGACACCGGATAGGTCACGGAGCCCCGATCAACACAGTATGTAAGCAGCACCTTGACTCTACGCCACATTTTTATGCAACATACTCTGTGACACACTTTCGCATTATCTACTGGTTGAAGGTACTAAGTAATACCTAGATCGTAGCATACTTCTCATATTAGACGTGTTCGCATCTGTTCACACCTAGTACAAATCAACCTTAGTGACAATGGTTTCAAGATTTCGGTCGAAATATTATTCCTGGACCGGGACAGCTTGCTGCCGAAACGGGTTGTGGGGTTGCGCTGGTTGCCAGGTCTTATGGCGAAATGCTGGGATTCAAAATAGGAACAAACATGGATATAAACATGTCCTGATCCGGAGCTATCCGTGGTCGACGAACGATTTGAGTGAAACAACTTGAACTTGAAGGACATTAATAAATCGTGGTGTCGTGGATACTGTACCACTGGTAACCCTTCTGGGGACCTCATCATTATGTTCACAGTCACCATCTGAGGTTGGGGGGCCGTTCAGAACCTCCTCTGCGTCATTGAGCTCCATCCGGAGCTACCTGAAGGGTCAGCGAGCGGTTCCCGCCGCACAGCCCCAGGCATCCGAGCAAGCAAGGTCTTATGTCAACGACGGCCCCTATCAGCGTCACGGCTTTCAACATAACGCCCACCACCAATAGCAGCTCTTTGCTACGACTTTGATCATGATTGAAGTTGTTCACATCTTCCTGCCCATTCGAGTTGCATCCACCACCGAATGGATTCCTGCACTCTCCATCCCGTGTGAAGATATCGAAAGGCTTACCCTTCGCCCACTCAAATGGCTCCATTTCGCCACTTTTGCCGTTTGTGGTGCCAAGGGACACTTATCTACTACTCGAGGAGGCGAGATAGTTGACCACGAGAATGTCTCGTTCGCAAACCTTGTGGATCAATATTACTATACCCCCCGATGGTAAGCTTGTGCTTCCCACTCTATCAACATTTTCTGATGATGTGTCGAGATAGACACGTACCGTCTCGTCGACCACAAGGTATTTGATGACAAATGCACAACAAGTGCAGCTACTGAACGAAGCCCCAACTTCCATATGGATATCTGTAGATGTGATGTGAATTGTGCTGTCATGGGGAGAGGATGTGATGATTGTGATGCAGGGCATATTATACCCCTCTGCAAGGGCAGCTCTGTATGTTCATCTGATCTCGGCTGGGCAATACTTACCTTTTCCTTAGTACATAACTTTTGTTGTTCGTGACCGCTCCAGTTTATACGAACAACAGCCATTCCCTTGAAGACGATATCAATATCAACTGCATCGAAAATGGGATACTTCTGAGCAAAGACCTACATTCAATGTTCGGCAGGGCTGGAGTTGGATTCCTTAAGGTATGCCCAGAATTGGATACATATGTCTCCTTGTCTCTAATGTGTGCCGTGTCCAGACTCCAAATTTTGCAATGGTACCTGCTGATGTTCTACCAATTGAGCAAGGTCCTGTTCCACACAACCAGATGACATTACAGTATATAAACCCACCTACAGGACTGTTCCGCCAACTGACATTCAAGCTGATTGGTCCTGTGATGAAGTACCACCCCCACCCAGCATCCTACTTGACTTCATGTATGGGGCTGCCGTCGTCAAGCACTGGAGGTCCAATCATCTGGGCAACATGCTAAAGATATGGTTTGAAGCTGACTTCAGTAAAGTCCTGGCTGAAAAAAATCAAAAAAGTTTATCCCCCAAAGAGGATGAACCCGGAGATGACATAGGTGATTCAAAGGGCCCCGAATGGTTACCTCCAGGTTCAAGGAAGGGCAAACAGAAAGGGAGCAAAACGTTCTCGTCAGATGTGTCAGCAGGTTTGCTGGAAGCCATGGATCAGGTCCTTCTCCTGTTGATGTTGCTGAAGGGCACTACGCCTCAATCGATGGCTGCAGAATGGGAGAAACAGAACAATGAGAAAGAACTACGTTCTCAAGAACATAGTAGTCAGAAGGTACGACAGTGGCTGAACTCGGATGTGTCTGTGAGTGCTTTCATCAAATGTCTGTTTCCTGAGTGATGGACTAATGATGTGACATGGACAGCCTCTTCCGTTGTGAAGCACTCTACCCTTGTCGTCCCGAGTCCTACAGCCTTTGGAAAATGTTGTGTGTGCTCGCTGACGGACATCATGATGGTGGTACTAGCAAAGCAGCTTTAGATTATCGGTCACTCGCATGCATTCGTCTTGAGCTGATATTTTCCCATGAATTCAAAAGATACTTGTCACTTTCTGCCGGCGTGGAGAGCAGTAAAATGATGTGCCTGCCAGTTCATCAGTTCCATTCACGGGCGGAATCCCTTGTTGGCAGGTTTCAGGAGGGAGGTGGGAGCAATTACAACAAGTAAGCGATCGTCCTCGATCGCGAAGCACTAGAACTTTGCCCACCCGGTCACCCCAAGTGATATGTCTCCTTGACGTGGCTTGGAATTCATCTCAGAGATCGTCACGACCAGCTTGGGGCCATGACGGACGTCGAGGAGGCCATTTTGCTTGGCAGAAACACGCTGGCGCACTTAATCTCTCCACTCGGTTCAGCCAGCTCGGGGCGATGGAGGACCTCAATGAGGCCATTATCCGAGGTGCACTGGCCCTTTGCCCACCGGACAACCTTGCAGGCTAACTACGCACTCGGTTCACAAGGTCGGCTCGGTCAAAGGACAAGGAGGAGCTATTCAGTCTCTATTCTCAACTCGCACATCTACCCTCAATGGCGTCTTCCACCGATCTGTCTGCTGCTAAACCTCGGATCCGTGTAGCCGACGATTTCCACTGTTCCACCACACTTCTAGCCTACGAGACAGCTCTTCGCTTACAAGTTACTCTTCACGTCACTGCTCTACCACGTAGCACACCGCTCGAGGGAGACCGAAGCGGTCGAGAGACGACCGGCGACGCTGGAGCACGGAGACGAGCTGGCTACCAGGCCGAGCTTGAGGGTCGAAGAGGGTGAGAGAAGTGACAAAGAACGTATGAAGCCACCAGACAAGGCCAGGCCACTCTAGACCAAGGCCAGGAGTCGAAGACGAGCGCGAGCGCACGAAGCGCGTCATGCACCCAGACAGAAACAGCGACGGCGCACGTAGATCCAAAGCACTCCCTGCGTCCTGAGTTGAATTATAGAATCGCTGCGCAATGGCACGACGTTTGCATGGTTTTGGCCGGTCATATTTTGGGCAATATATATGTGATTGTGCAACGTTCCCTGACAAACCCTCACCTTGCTCACCTTCCCCCTCACATTATTATCAGTCTTCCGAATCACTTATTGTTACATTTCCGCTACCTTCCCCCCTCTGCTGTTTTCTTGTCTGCCCCTTCAAGTTGCTTAGTATCTTACTAAGAGCCGTTGACTCGGAGGTATTGACTTTTATTTATACCCAAGTTGCAGTCGAGCGTAGCGAGCTCGAGAACGTCCGGGAAACGGACAGTTTGGGGGCGAGTTTGGGGGCGAGTTTGGCTGGGGGGGGGGCGCCCACGTGATGCAGCGGCATGCGAACCGGAGCTTGAATCATTGTGCTCGTCATTCGTACTGCCCGCCGTGCCCGACGCCGCCACTAATGAGCGCCAACCCTCACCGTCGGTGCCCCACCACAGGGATTCAGCCGCCACACGCTCCGGGCCCGTGATCGAACAGCAGCCCTTATTCGCCCCTTCCACGCGCGGCGCGTCGAATCTACCCGCCCAATCCGTGGCCGCCTTCTGCATCCTCGTGTTCCCGCTGCCATATGCCATCGGCTTTGCTTCCTCGCAGACTTCGCCAGCAATAGACCATACTGCTGTTTTTAATACACACTAATGTCCATTCATCACGCATTCAACTTGTAATAAATATATGTATGTGGACATGGAGAACATGGAGAACACGCGATGTGATACAGAATACAAGCGTTTGGATGAGGTCGAGCACGAACAAGAACGTACGTCAGAATCCTGTAAGATACATGTTCTGCTGGTGGCTTCGAGATGGCATGAGTGAGGAACAGCGTCGCGAGGACGCAACGATGAACTTGTGCGCGGAAATGGTGGATTCAGTGCAGGCATGCCCTATGCGGGCCAAATCGAGTTCGGCAGTGAGGGGGAACATGCGCTGGAGGACATCCGCAAAGAGAACGCCGACAAAGATGAACGATATCTCGAGGCCATAGGCAACTTTGGCAACGATGGGACTCTCTACTACCATATGGCAGCGACACGAGAACGCAGAAGGCGGGGTGGATTCGACACGCCGCGCGTGAAAGGAGCATAGGGTTTGGATGGCTGTTCGATCACGGGCCCGGAGCGTGTGGCGGCTGAATCCCTGTGGGTGGGGCACCGGCGGTGAGAGTTGGCACTCATCGGGGGCGGCATCGGGGGCGGCGTCGGGCGCAGCGGGCTGACTCGAGCACAATGATTCAAGCTCCGGTTCGCATGCCGCTGCATCACGTGGGTGCCCCCGCCCCAAAACTCGCCCCCAAACTGTCCAATTTCCAGACTTTCTGGCGAGCTCCGTAGTCCAGCGAAGAGTTCAGTGCCAGTCTATGCGGCTGTTCTCGGGAAAGCACCATGCTTATGCTGTCCTGATGCGGTGACACAGCAGACGTTTAGGCAGCCAATAAACATCAGTCGATATGTCTATGTGCTGATTAGTCATCCCAAAAGCAAGAGCATGATATGGAAATGTCGCGCAGGTTGACCAGCACCGTCCATGTTGTCCTCCGTCGCCCGCTCGTCCTTGCCAACCACTCGCCGCTCTCCGCTCGCCTTGACCTCCCATCGCCATGCCATGATGTCCGCCCTCTCCGGCCCCCATTCCCACCCGCCCCCCATACCAGACTCGAGACAGCATCGCTCGCCCCAACAATCCCCTCTCTTCCAAGACGCTCCACCCGTCGTCGTGCCCACCGGCGAAGCCGTCTCGGTCGATGCCGCCTCCCCCCAAGTCGCTGCACGTCCTCCACCCATCCCGAAAGCCCCACGGCCAAGACCGACCATCCGGTCAACCAAGGCAGCCTTGTCCATCGTGCGTTTCACTTTTTCACCCCGATGCATCGTACGGATCGTGACCATGTTTGGCCGGTAGACACCCGAAGCCGTGCTGCGGCTCCGCGCTCTCCGCAATGGCCCGACACCCCAAGTTATACGCATTGGGGTACGCAACAAGGGCTGTGCTGGCCTTTCTTATCATCTAGAATACGTCGACAAGCCCGGGAAATTCGACGAAGTCGTCGAACAAGATGGCGTGCGGGTGCTCATAGACAGCAAAGCGTTGTTCTCCATCATTGGCAGCGAGATGGATTGGAAAGAGGATGCGCTGAGGTAATGATGCCTGTTTTCCTGACGGGCTGAACGCGCTCATGACCCGTTCTCTGACAGCTCCAAGTTTGTTTTCAATAATCCTAATATCAAGGATGCTTGTGGATGCGGAGAATCCTTCACTGTCGCATAGCATTCTACTGACAATTTCGCAATCGCACAATCGCAAGTACCCCCCATCAATCCCCACTTTTGTCGTCTTGCGCCTATTTACTACTCCCTGTATTCTTATCATACACAGAGTGCACTATACTGCAATCACAGATGGCAACGCATCTCGATGCCTAGAGAGCGCCAGGAACACTGAACTTGTTATGGGAGAGTTGGGGTCGCATGCTAATCTACAATATTACCGTACACTCCAGTGTCCTTGTCAAAACTTTCACCCACCACCAAAAGAACCAAGCGAACGCAAACTATACTAAGCATCCAAAAATTCCTTGGGCATATCAGCAAAAGCTGCAGCACCGTTGCCCATCAACGCTAGCTGGGTAAGGCACACCGCAGTTTGGCGGTACAGCCGATCAAGCAAAGGTTGTGCTGGACGTCCTTGTGATTCTACACAAGACATCAGTTGGTATCACCACAGACTTGACGAACTCGCGCTTACGCAAAATAGCTTGATTGAGTTCAGTGGCAAGTGCCACCCTCGCCGCCTGCCCCGCGACCTCGGCCGCATCTCCCCCAGCCTCCAACGGATCATCATAAGCCATGATTACCGACGTCCGTTTGAATATCGCGCGGACTTCCGCGCGATGCTTGTAATCAGACTCCAACTCCTGGCCGTACGCAACGGCCTTCTCGAGGGCAGATCCATACTGGGCAGCTGTTGCGCCAGCCCAACTGCTAGTGGAAGAGAGCGAGACGACAGAAGGCTTACGACTTGGCCCGATAGAAATTGGTGCGCTGCGCGCGGGCATGTTCATCTCTGTGTGTGCGCTCACGTCTGGCACATCGACCTCTGCTTCGCCGCCATCGATGTCCATACCCAACAATCCATCCACCATCACACCCCCGTCGCTACCCACTGTGTCCTCGCTCACAGACTCCAGGACCGACCCAGATACAGATCTGGATACAGGTCCACAGCCCTCCACGTTCATCTCATTCTCCTCTGCTGTCATTCTCTTCTTCAATTCCGCTGCCTCAAGCACGAGCTCGACAAATTTCCTGCACCGAAGCTTAAATAGCATAAGCCCTGCGTCCGCCTGAAGCACCAGCGGGAAGTGCCTGCGAGTCGCCGTTAGTGCGGTGTCCACATCCCCAGAGACGACGCATTGGATAATGTGAGTGCGGAGCTCGATGTCATCGGCTGGGATCGGAGTTAAGACAGCTGGCCTTGACGCGGAAGCGGTTGAAGGACCATCACCAATATCCATATCCATGACGTAGTCATCCGTGGGTGTAACCGCCGTGTGTTCTAGTGCAGATGCGACAGACGGCGCGCGAGCTGGGAGCCCGCCACGCGCACGACATTGGGACTCGAACGCACGAGCTGTACGTGCGTAACCATGATGCGAAAGATAAGATAAGACGAGGTCATTGAGGGGAATCTTGTCACTCGGTTCGGCAACGGAACCAGCAGAAGCAGACACATCATGCGAGCGGAGCTTCTCCGTGGGCCACGTCAAGGGTGTAGACTGAATCGTAGCCCAGGTATGATTGCGTTGTTGAAGCACGTGATCTTCAATATCATACTTGAACTTCTCTTGTCCAAAGTTGGCGTGAATAGATTCGTTAGTGTAGCAGAGTCCGACGGCCGGGAAAACGTCAAAATCTTTACCAACATTCTTGAACACTGTGCCTGGGAATATCTGTTGGTCATGACAGCAGCTGTATTCGAGTTGGGCATACCGAGAAGAGAGCCGTTCTTAGTGTAGAATACCTTGTTCTGGGTGAAGTCGATGCCACAGCCAATAATATCACCGACTAGAAACAAACAGGGTTGGAGATCTGTTTAATTGGTTGCGAACTGACACTGCGTACCTCCGAACGTGGCTCCAAAAGGAAACTCGTTCTTATCCCCAGAACAAATGGTGCCGCTTTCACCGTGATATCCCCAAGAATTCTTCTCCCATCCTGGGAGGCGCGATACTTTGACGTCGCGAGCAATGAAGCTAGCAGTTACGTGTTATTAATTCCATATCGACTGGTAAGGGAATGGGCGAACCCAATGCTTATGCGACTGAATGGCAAACATCAGAAGGAGCGCACAGTAGAGATAGAGGTGAACATACCTCTTCGAGGCTTTGCTAGTGATCTCCACTTCGTAGTAAAATATTCCACAAGCGGGTGGCACGGGAACGGTGGTACGGGCCGTTGCCGCGTCTTTGTCGGAGCCTCCAGATACTCCTGGGGGCCAAGTCAGTCTAGTAACATAGACCGAGTAGCAGCTCACCCTGATATATCAGTTCCCGGCCATCCCCGCACACGCTTAGATGCGCGTTTCTGTATTCATCACACCAGCGCGTGGGTAGCAACAAAATTGGTGACGACGCAGTCACAGGAGATGGCGTGCTTTTCTGAACCTCGCGGGGAGGAGGGCTCATGTCATCTTCCTCGCTGTCGTATGACGGGGACCGTTGCACCCGTCTTGCACCCATGGGATGTGGTCCCAGCACTGGTTCTGTTTTGCGGGGAAGAATCAACGGCGATGATTCTGTCTGCAATAAATGCCGAAGCGCGGAGTGTTCCAGATAGGCAGGACGAGGAAACGAAACTGTTTCTGCGGGAGCAGGGATGCGCGCGGCGGAAGGCCGTTGCGCACTGCGGGTCCTAATGCTAGCGGAGCGTGGCCTCGTACGACTTGGCGAGCCAGACGACGCAGCAGGATTATGGGGGCACACTGCATCGGTCGTGCGAGTCGAGTCGGTCCTGATCACACGAGGTTCGTAAACGGTGTACGGGGAAGTGCTACCCCGCGCGGATAGAACCGAGGAGTGAGAGAAGGAACGAGAGGTGGGCCTGGGGGGACTGGATGTGATAGAACCGTTTCCACGGACGCCGTGTGGGATGCCTATAGTTCCGGGGGAGTTGCGTGGAGGCCATCCCCGGCTGGCGATGCGGGGCCGAGACTGGGTGGGGCTCGTGGAGAAGGGTATGGAGATTACGGATTCTATGTGTCGAGCGGGGGAAGTCGGGGCGGTGCCGCGGACTGGGATGCTAGAAGACGGGGAATGCCTGGTGGACATGACGACAAGGGAGAGACGAGGAAAGGGTGTGAACTTATCGCTGGCAACGAGCGACATACCAGGAGCTTCATGCGGGGAATTGTCACAGCTCCGAGTCACAATCGTGTCACGCGATCATTACGCGTTCTCCTCCTACCATCATGGTACCTTCCCAGTCCTCCCCGTAGCCAATCTGACGCGTCCCACATCACAGGATCCCTCCTTGCGCCTCGTACCACCCGCAGAACAAAAGTCCGCCTCGCTGACCGCCACAGCCAACAGCCTCGGACTCCACGACAGTCTCCAATACGGCCCACGCAGCATCGCCGCAGAAACGAAATCAAGGGGCGATATCGAGCATCGTCTCTCACGTGTAAGCAGTCGCTTGCCTGTCCTGCTTCGTGTCGTTCAACGAGACCCAGTGGGAGGAGACGCAGGACAACCTCAAATTGACGATGCTGCGCAACCTGTATGGGGTGCACGCACCGGCACGTCTGCTCATGGAGCGCAAGATCGTCGCTGCGGTAAGCTCGCGCGACCATGACACTATCTCTGCTGACGGCTTGGCGTGTGCGCAGAACCCCCATATGCCAGGCATGGAGCGCAGTAACATACACCTTGATATCTTGATGGGCAGGGACGAGACCTTGCATCCAGCAGATTTCTTCCTTGGTTTGTCCGCCATTTTGACCTGTACCGACGCTGCTGACATTGCCATTAGGAATGGAGCAGGCCTTGCCTCAGAATCTTCACTCGGAAATGGAAAAGAAGCTGCGCATGTGAAGTGGGTTAGATAGTGTTTGCTACGCTGGGCACATTGTATGTACATGTTTGCAAAGTTGGTCTCAGTCAGCTCTCAGCCATCATGAGGCGCTTGCCCGATCTCCATCATGTCGATACAGACAGCCACAGATTCTTTTGATATACAGTCCAGGCCATCAATCTCAGAACCATCCTCCCAGTCCGGCCCTTTGCCTTTGTTTGATCACCATCTCAAGGTGCTCACGGACTCGTTTCTCAACTTTTTCCAGGAAAGGTATGTATCGCCGTGAACAAACGTGATGAAACCCCGAGATAATGAAAGCACGTCAGGAAGCGCACAGAGGAAATATAGTGAGTGGGTCCCGGACCATATCTCCCCATGATTCCTGACGCGTCTTTGATAGTGTCGAATCTCTGCTCAAGTTGCATCGGAAGACAAAGTCCATTGATGCCTTTCTGGATGATCGTACAGATATGAGCACAGTTCGTCGGGCGTGGGGTGAAATCAGGGACAACATAGAAAGAGGTTCGTCCATCCCGACAGCATCCAAATCTGACAGCGTCAATTCACTTCTAACAGAAGCACAAACGAGACAAGCATTCTTCACAACCCTCACTTTGGATGCTGTGAACAGTTTGATGGCACTAAAGGTGCATCATCTCTGGTCTTGTGCGATTATCGTAGCTGAGTGGCATTCTCGCACTAGGAAACCCAAGAACGCACGCGTAAACGCATCAAGGAAGACCTCAAGGAATCCATCTCCGCGTATTCGGATTATGCAGAGAACACCTTGCCGAAATTGAAGCGTACTTACGTTAAGAAGCGTCAAGAAGTGGAGGTGAAGTACTCTAATATTCCCACCTCGTTCGTCTAGCTCACCCATGGTCAGGATTACAAGCTCACAGCTGCATCCACACCCCAGCCTCCTTCGAGTGCGACGTACGGTGAACTTGGCGGGATCTCCATGCCCAACTCTCGTTCAAATCCAGTTTTACCCTCAAGACCCATTGTAAATGCACCCCAACCTCTCCGACCCCTCGATCGAAGGCCTTCGGGGACTACGCATGTGGCGCGTAACCGTTCCCCATCGACTTCTGGCACGACATTTTCCGATTTTGCCCAGCATGGTATGCAAATGTTATTCAATCTGCACATCTGGGCTAACTTTCTGCAGGTAAGAAACAGTTGAATCAGTTGATGACGTTTCTGGATAAGGGTTCTACAGTCAAGGAGACACTGGGTGTACGTTCCGAAAACAGTGCTCTTCGTGCAGTTCGCGCGAAACGTGAAGCCGATGAGGCTGGTCAGTGCCGTCTTTGTGCGGCTCTCTCATCAACTTGTTCAAATTCGTTTCAGACAAAGAATATCGCAAGGGGGTTTACTGGCTAGAAACCCTCCGACTCCGGCGAACGAAGATACTGGAAAGTGCTTATACGGTATGAGGTTGCATTCCTATTGTTTATCATTCTGACGGAAATTCAGAGCCTGGAGGGCTTCATTCGTGACTATTCGGGTACTGTCAAAGGTGTACTAGAAAAGTACACAGACAACATGATGTTCGCATCCTTTCCTCTGATTCTGGGGCATGGCGCTCACTGGTTCACAGCGCGACTACCATGACACAGACCCAGCTGTCCGAACACGCAAGATCAATGGTTACAAAGATCTCACCCGAAAAAGATGTATCCCTCGTCACAACCCATATCCCCCGTGCTTTGGCATCCCTGGTTCCGAAGCCCGTTTGTTATTATAACTATAACGTTGGGGAGTGTAGCGATTTGATCTTTGGTGTCAGTCTGGTAGATTATGCGACTTCTCGGGGTCTCGGAGAAACAGAGATCCCGAAGATTGTGCGGATCTGTATACAGGAAATGGACGAGAGAGGTTTGGAATCGGAAGGTATCTACCGAGTAAGATATTCTTTTTTAAAGTTTCTCGATACCTATTTTTGACCCAAAACCCTACAGGTGTCGGGGCGCCATGCTGTTGTACAAGATGTGCGCTTTTCGTACACCCGCCGCGAAACCAGGCTGACACAAACATAGTTGCAACACAAGATAGAAAGAAATGAGGCTGTCTTTAAATTCAACCGATTGACCGATGATGTCTACGCTGTTTCTTCGCTTCTGAAGGTGTGTCTTGTGCCTACGGTATCGCAATTCCCTCACCCGGTCCATTAGTTATATCTACGCGAATTACCTGAACCCTTGTTCAAATATACTCTCTCAGATCGCACTGAGCACACAGAAGGTCGAGGTAAAGTACTCCTTGCAACGATATATGATCGCTACTCACCTTGCGCGCCAAGTTCGAGACCCTAGCTCGATAGCCCTAATGCGCTCCAAGATTCGTAGGTTACCAGCTGTTCATCGAGAAACGCTGCGAGCCATTGTGGAGCACCTTGCACGCGTCGCCGCATTCTCAGAGAAAAACAAAATGGATGTCAGAAACCTGGCAATCGTGTTTGGCACTGTTATATTCGGTGAAGAGGACATGCCAAAAGGAGGTGATCTACTCAGCGTTCAAATCCTCAAGGTTGCTTGACCTTCTGCTCACGCTCGTAAGACACTGACCCTATCCCCCAAAGGATACAAGGATGGATGACCTAATTCAAAATGCCACGCAGCTCTTTGACGATCCACTTCCAAGCAGTTCTCCCCCATTGCCTGATGCCCCACCTGGAGAACCAATGCCGGTATACAACTACGGTTCATCCCACACAAGGGTGGAGAGCGTTCTGCCACGACCGCTATCACCTCGGCAAAATGAAGACTTTACGCCACGACTACCACTTCGACCAGCATATAGTATCCACCCTTCACTTCGGGCCAATAACCCGGTGTCACCCATCCAGGCGACGATGGACGTCCCTCATATCCCATCTTTCGAAGAGGCAACGTCGGAGAACACAAACACATCAGCAGAGCCACCTATTTCCCCACCACCCTCACCGTCCGCTCTGTCGCCACGTTCTAGTTCTGTCACTCTTCTGGCTACCAGTGACTTCTCTCATCGTAATGATACATCATCCAACTTGTAGTATTTTTGGGGTCTTGTAAATTTATCGGTCTTAGACGGGGTATGATATATCGCATTCGCTAACACAGAAGAGATTGAGTCCTTATTCGTGAAACGAGTCGTGCCATTGTGACACAGCCCAGTCACTATCCATCTCTTCTTCTTGATATTCGTCCCTGTCCCACTGCTTCTGCCACTCGATGACGTCCGGATGGGCCATGACCCTCGGGTAAAGCAAGTAAGCAAGAGGGCTAAGCGACGAGCTACCATGGACCTACTTTTCGGGGGCAAAATTAACAATCTCCAGTCCCTCCATACCGGTAGCGCGCGAAATAGCGACATACGCTGAATCAACGTGGACGTCGTGAGCGATAGTAGAATGCAAGATACAACCAACTCACCTTGGCCTTTTTCGAATATCCGTCCCAAGTCCACCTTGACTCGGCTGAGCGTCTGTCCTTGCGATTTGTGTATGGACATTGCCCAGGAGAGGGCGAGCGGTATTTGAAGCCGCCGAGCCTCGAGGTTGCCTTTCAGACCCTCGACTGTGAATTCGACCGGCGAACACAGGAGAGATCTGCCGTTCGTGAACTTGACGAGCGGCCAGAGCTGGTCCTTCTTGAATGTATGGTCGTCAAGTGCAATGAGGCCACCACGTTCACCTTCCTTGGCATCCGGCGAATTCACGATAGGAGCTGCCTGGCCTTCCTTTCGTCGTTCCATCTCGGCCATTTGGATGTAGCGTGTTTGCGCTTCGTGAACGCTAATAAACTCGACGACTTTGCCTAGTGACCCGTTGACGAGCACCCCTTGCAACATGTTCTAGGTGGACGGAAATGTGAGGCACGGAAATGGACAATGGGACGAAACATACACGAAGCAACATCACCTGAGCCCCCAGCCTTAAAGGGACTTCTTTGGGACAGACAAGCTTTTCGAGCAACTTCTCAGCCTGATGGACTGTGAGGAGGTCATCATACATGTCACGTCCACGCGCGTCCATCGCTTTATACACTACTGTTTCGCCTGCTAGTTTGCTGAGGCATGCAAGGTTGTATTTCTCCACCTCGGATTTGAGGGGGAATCTGGACGGACAAAGGATAAAGGTGATACCTTAGGGTGAACGCGTGTGACATACAACAGTGTCGGACTGATGCCATCATCATAGTCTATCTGGCGGCAAAGCTTCTGGAATTCCTCCTTATGCCAGTCCTCTAGGACGCCGGTTCGCATTGAGGCAAGCATTTCGATGAACACTGGGAAAGTGTCAATCTCATAAAATGGTGTTAAAGAAGAGAATAGTATACTGTTATCTTTCTGACGGAAAACCTTGGTAAGTTTCACCTTATGTTCTATGCACCGGCACCAGCTCCCGGCGTGGAATGCGAATGTAGCATCTATTTTGCTTGTCGAATCCTGTTCAGGTACCGGAGGTAACTGGAAAAAGTCCCCTGAAGCGATGAGCTGGAAAGGGGGGTCGAGTTTACTGTTTGGATGACGGGAATGCTGAACCTACCTGTATGCCCCCGAACGGGCGAGAATCCTTTCGCACAAAGCGTGCAATGGCTTCCTACATCTTGCATGTGGGCCTTTGATCGAATTTTCCACGAAAGCTTGAAGACTTACCAATTTGTCGAATAGACGCCCGTCCAACATCGACACTGACGCAGATGAACATCATTCTTTGGCCCCACAAGGAATAAACCAACCTTCGTCGATTATAAGAGCCTTGGCTTCTATCCAACGCTTGAGTGCATCGCCATTTATACGAAATTTCAGCTTCTCCAGTGGCTCTTTTCCAAATCCGACGCCTGCCCAAGAGTGGATCGTCTGCCCTCCGATGTTCAACCCGGCAATTCCAGTGGGAGCGGTGATCCCAATATTACAACCATATACCGAACGTAAATAGTGGATTATGGCCCGGAGTAGTACCGACTTTCCTGTACCTGCAAACGATGGTAAATGCGCTGATCTCCATATATAGTTCTCAAACGTGGTATCACCAGCTGGTCCAGTAAAGAAGATATTCCGGCCTGACTTGACCAACTTCAGAATATTCTTCTGCTCGTCCGAGAGCTCGACGGAGGGCTCTGCTACGGGAAGAGCGGGAGGGACATCTTTTACTTCAAATCGCTCCATTGGAACATCCTGCATTTGGTTGTGCCTGGGAACACTATCGTTGGGAAAAGCTTGTTGGGGAGCATTGAATGTTGTGGTCGACGTGGAGGACGTAACAGATCCTGCATTGATGTTGAGGTTGATATCTGGCGGTCCGAGTGAGATTTCCTGGCTCCACCGAAAAACATTCAATCACAAGTCCCCGGAAATACTTACTCGTATGAATAGTAGTCACGGGTGATAAACCAAACTGGAACCCCGTCATCCATTCTTGGGCGTCGTGGATGTTGTCGAACCCTTTGCCACTGGACCCACTGAACCCAAGGGTCTGAATAATATTGACGCGGTTTAGGACCTGAGCGCTGCACAACTGCCAAAATGATACCCACTGCAGCTGCGAACTGGAAAGGCCCTTAGCGGTTCCCGAAAAGGGTCCGAGTCGACTCTCGAAGTGCTGAACAAGCTACGTACCTCGGTATAGCTGTCATATATGCGTGAACCTTCGCGTCCAATGCGCACTGCATAATACCGTCGACTGTTGTTCATAGCTCAGAAGCACAATGAAGGTTGGTGAACACCGGACGCACAACGGCTGTGTGGTCAAGCTTTCAGACAGCATGCATGTGAACACGAAGGATCTGTGGGATGCACATGTACGTAACTACTTACAACGGTTCTTACTTACGTATAAATCAATATGGGTGGTATAATAAGTACATCAGGTCCGCAGATATCAACCCCAGTAAGCTTCTTGGGCTTCGTCATCATCCATGTCAGACCACTCATGATCCAATCCCTTCACCGATGATTTCTGTTGTTCGAGGTCGTTGTGCCAGGCTAGAATTCGAGGATGAACCATCACTCTGGCACTGCTATTGAGTATCGTAGAAGTCTATGGGTTCGATTTACTTACTTGCTGGGATCAAAATTGAGGACTTCCAGGGTCTTCATACTCGTCGCTCTGGAGAGAGCTACATAGGCTGCGTGGAGTCAAGGAGTGTTTTCTGACCAATTACGAACAACAACACCAACCTTGACCTTTCTCAAAGGTACGACTCAAGTCCACTTTTACACGTTCCAGCGTTTGTCCCTGAGACTTGTGAACACTCAACGCCCATGCAAGGATCAAGGGAATCTGGGATATCCTCAACAAGCAGTCACCTCAACATCAATGGGCAACGGACCTGTCGACGTCTAGCCTCCACCTCTCCATGGGCATTGTCCACTGTAAAATCAGTTGGCACGCAGAGCAATTCCCTCCCGTTCGTGAACCGAACGACAGGCCACAGCGAGCCATCATATCTCGCGGCCGCCTGTTGCGCATCACGCTCGGAACCACGCAGTCCCTCTTCTGTAGCAATCTCCATCTTGCTTCGCATCGCTTCTTGGGAAGTGCAGAATTTGATAACTTGTCCAACTGAACCATTTACCAACTCTCCTTGGACCATGTTCTGAGCAGGTGAAGTTCAGTTCCAGGAGAAAGATAAATCTTAAATATACCTTGATTAGCATAACCTGCGCACCAACCTATATTGCACTGAGAAGATCGGAATTAACGAGGTGACCGAACAAACCTTGAGTTGGATGGCCTGCGGAACCACAAGCCGCCCTAACAATTTCACCATTTGTTGTTCAGATACTCGGGGACCACTCGAATCATGAGCTGCAACATCAGTAGCGTTGTATTGTATCGCTTGGCCAGGGAGTGCACGAAGCCTTGATTCATTTGCGCGGTCAACTTCAAATCGAGTTGAGTATCTGGGACGCTGTCAACACGCATTTAAAGAAATTGAAATATGCCGATACAATTGCGTTGGACCGATTCCGTCCTCGTAATGCAATGGTCTGGAAAGCCTCCGGAAAGCTTGGATGGCGTGATTATCCACTTTCCCCGTGCGCATATTGTTTAACATATCCACAAATGCTGTCGGTCTCAAGTTCTTGGATTCGTCATTTCTCAAGGAAGTTAACAAATACCTTGTTCTTTTTGCCGAAACACCTTTGTTAGCACAATAGGACGCTTGATACACAGACTCCAACTATCTGCCTCAAAGGCAAAGATTGGTGGCACGTGGTTTCCATTTTTGTCACGGTCTGGAACTGGTGGCAGCTGGCAAAAGTCACCAGATAAAGCAAGCTGACGACGACGTGAGCCTCCCGAGGGACAACTGAGATAATATGCACGACCTGTATTCCGCCAAACGGTTTATCGCTGTTCCTTAGAGTTCGAGCAATGAATTCCTTTATATCTGTCAGCAATACACACTGAAACTCAAATAATTACTCACAAGCTTATCAAAAAGGACACCGTCAATCATAGATACTAGAGGCAAGAATCGTTAATAAGCAGCGCATGCGTATAAGATTCCCATACTTTCATCCAAAATGAGAGTCTGCACCCTTCGCCAGCGGTCGAGCACATTTCTCAACTTCTCCTGGCCAAGAAATTTTCCTGCAAGTTTCTTAGCGTCCTCTTGTCCAATGCCGATGCCGGCCCACGAATGCAATGTTGTGCCACCAATGTTTACCGAAGCGATGCCAGTGGATGCGGTGATAGCAAGGCTAGGACAACCTCTCCCTCCACAAGCATCAATGATGGCGCGAAGCAGGACGGACTTTCCTGTCCCTACAAAATTTCAACTTTCACTCAAGTGAAAAGAACATATGTTTGTTACCAGCTGATCCGGTAAAGAAGACATTTTCTCCCCTCTGTACCATTTCTAGCACAGTTTTCTGTTCCTCAGATAGGACGACAGTGGGAGCATGGACGGCAGGAACATGTTCTGTAAGTGAATCAGGAGAATCTCGTTGAACAGAGGGTTCAGAGAGATGACTGCGAGTCCTTGTCGCTGAATCGGACTGCGGGAGATATTTGGAATTAGATGGATCACCTGAAAGACGAGTCAGGCGAAATGTAGATCAACGTGCTGATACCCCTATCCAAACTTACGTTCCAACCGATGGGGTGTGGAAACCCATTGTTCTGCGTCTGCTCGACAGGTGAAACTCTTGAATATAGCTGCGGGCCATCTCGAAACCTGCGAGTCACGTCAGGGGAATAAATTCGAATCAAGCAACATCTTACGTTGGCGCTGCACTTTACGTTCTTTGAAAAACCTCAACACAGCGGACGAGGATAGCTTGTACTCACCTCTTCCCAAGTATCGTATATCTTTGAGCCTTCACGTCCTACGCGGACAGCGTAGTACTTCTTCCGCGGAGCTTTTGGCATGACCAGTGACTCGTGAGCGCGGTTCCAACGCGGTGCTCTAGTATAAAGCGTGTGGGCACATGGAAGTCACATGGTTGTAACGGCGTCACGTCTTTTAACAAAAAACTCTATCATGAAGACATGAATACATAGGAGATACAGATCACGCTACAGCAACTCGAATGGAAGACTAGACAATTTCTACAAAATTAGCCGGAAATATTCCCTCTTTACCATTAAGCTTGCCCTTCCACCTAGGTCGTTTAAGTTGTGAAAAGGGTTACATACAAAGAGAAACGGGATGAACTTACCAATCGTCGGTACTGTCGCTCTTTCGAGTAATAATTACCACGTCCCCCCTTGAGAACGATAAGTCGCCCGCCTATCGTGGACTAAGGTGATAGTACATGGGGCATCGAATCAGACCACACACCTCAACAGCTTTGAATTCATACAAAGCGATCGCACGTGCAACACCTTCAAGAGGGGAAAGTGGTTTGCTTAACTCGGGCTTTGTCTTGAAGCGTGGTAGCGAGGGTTCAACGGTATCACGATAATATTCGAGTTCGTCCTCCGGTGGTGGTGTAGACGAAAATGGGTTCGTATAACCAGTGAGACCATCCCTTTGTTCAGTGGAGTGCCTTAGTTTAGGAGCACTCATGGAACGCGAATGGGAGGCGGCCTTGTCCGAAAGGGTCGAGTGAACTGAACGGAAAGGTGGTAGTGAGTTGAAAGGGGATGCAGGATCATAAGAGTCTACGGGAGTGTGTGAAATGCTTGTGGACGCCCCTACGCTACGCGACGGCCGGTGATTAGTCTGCCGAACTGAACTTAAACCAGGTTCAAATTCATCATCGAAGCCTGAAGAGCGAGAAGATGGCCCGTCGACATCTTCCAATCGAGCTGGACTGTGGTTGTCTGGGTCATTAGAAAAGTGAGGGCCGGAATCTGTTCGCGTGCCCCAATGTGGCGGTGGAAACTCGGTATCCTTTTTCTTTTTCCCGAGGAAGGAAGAAAACCGCGTTGTCTTTGAATCGGTTGTACTAGTGCCGTTGGTACTGCCAAATGCATATGGTACTTGTCCTTCAACCTGATCGTCAATCCAGTTCCGAGTTCCAAGCCTATTTGTGCATGATTCCAAAGTTTTCACTAGGGGCTCGGCCCAGTCTGGACACGGTAGAGCTCCGCTAAGGAGCATCTTGACCGTGACGTCTTGATTATAAGCCACAGCATTGGCATCTTGCCGCTCAACAATAACGGATCCTTCAATAGACACGCCTCCGAAGAGTCCCCGGGTCTTCGAATAGCTATACCTATCATAAACGGTGAAATATAAACCAAGTACATGGTAGAGAAACGGCTTACATTGCAGCAACCTTTCCGCTAGAATTCAACGAACCGATTGCCTCCCCGTTCCTGCCTAAAGGTCCTACAGCAACACTCAAGTTTCCTCCTAGAGTCAACGATCCAGCTGACATGAATGATTTCTGACAGGTTAAAATCAGCGATACGTATTGAACATGCTCCTTGAACCCACAACTGCCTGTCGAAGCCTGGCCTGAGCTAATGATCGTGACATATAAAGGAATGACCTTACAGCAGCTGAGTTCAAAACAACTAAAAAATCCGTCATCTCTGCCCCAAGCTGACCACCAACGCCTAGACCAGCAGAACCGATCGCGCTGGGAGCAGACCAAGCTACAAGGTGGATACTCGATGTCAAGTAATATCCTGTACCTGGTGTAGAACTCACATCCATTTGGGAGTTTTGCGATAACAATTCCGGTCCCAGCTCGTGCTGAAAAGAGGAACCCAGCTTTGAAGACAGTGAAGATTGCAAATCCCTTGGCATTTTGCAGGACGCTGCGTGGTATGATCTAATGCACAATGAAGAATATATGGTAACCGAATCAGGAAGCCACTTACACCGTCCAGACCATTACTCCTGCCATCGGCGAAAGAAGAAACTGTATGATCACTGATATTCAGAAAGTGGAGATTGCAAAAAGGACCAACTTAAACTCACGTATCTTCGCAGCTTTCTGGCATTCCTTGGGTAGCGTCTGCGGTAAGGGCGAGTTAAACTTCATCGCCTGCACACGGTATTGCACTTCAGGTCAGACGGCGCTTCTACTGGATGAGATGGTTCCGGTATAGATGCGCAGTCGGCTGCAGTCGGCTGTGCGGCGACAACTTCGCCGTGAGGCCATCATGAGGGAGCTTTGTAATGGATGTGACAGATGACGTAACTGAGGTTTAATTGACAGAGTCACAGCTAGTGGACCAACCCCTAATCTTTGACTCTTTTGCAAACATGACAGTATTACTCCAAGTTACGTGCCACTAGGGTTCAAATAGTACACACCGATCGGGCATGGTGCCCAGTTATTATGGTCATCTAACAACCTCCAACCAGCAGCCGGAACTCCTCCTGGTTGCGTTGCGCTGTTCCTCACCCTGGACCCATTCCCGTACGATTCCGATATTTGAAATTCATTAGCCATGAGTATCTGTAGGCGTTCCTCCATGTCCACAAGATTATGTGCTTGCCAGGACTACGGTCGTTAGTATCAGATCACCTGGACGAAATAGTATTCCCGTACTTGTATAGGAACGGCCGCCACAGTGGACCGCAAAAGTTCGACACTCTCTCCCAGATCCTTGGAACCTACCGAAATTGCCTGTAAAAGCTCATTTAAACTACTCAAGAATCATCAGCATCGTTGAGAATCGAGTAAATCGACCGTACATTTTTGCCTCTAGCCCAGAATTATGTCCTGGGATAAAGACCGGAGCAACTTGAAGAACGACCTCCCTCCTCAAATCAGTTCCGTGTTTTGTGTCGGTCCAAGTCCGCGCAACCCAGCTCGCCCAGCGGGCAAGGTATTCGCTGTAAATAGCACCACTGGGGAGGTTTTTGGAATCTAGCTCGACAATATTTACATCCACATCTGACCCCATCAGATCATCCAATAAAACTGAGATTACCCGACTAATGAAGATGGATGGGAAGGTGGCATAGGTTGCGTGAAGTTGCTCGAGGAGTGGCGTCCACAACGCGAGACTGGCGGCTGTAGGCAGGAACGGACCTGTGGGGGCACGGCATTTTCTACGAGAATCAATAACGGACGACGCAGTTGCTGACGGTTTCTGACCTCTTAGACAAGGGAACAATAGCACCTCTTTCAAGAAGAGCATTACAAATAATCTCCAGTGCCCACTTTTCTTTCATGTCGATTCGGGCAGCGGCGGAATTATCGTCAAACCCCCAACCGAGAGGATTGACGGCTAGTTCCGCCGAGACCTTGGCTTCTGTTATCCAGCGTTCAATATCGCGCATCACGGTATCAATTTTGTCTTGGTGCTGTTTGCGTAATGACCCATCTCGGGCAACGGTCTTCATGAGAAATTTATATGACTTCAAAAGAGGTGCGATAGGACGCAGTGACAACGATGATGTCGATGCGGGTGCGGAAGGATTGAGTGTCGAATGGAAATAATTGTGGAGAAGCCATGAAAGGGACTAGCATCGAAGAGAAGATCAGGAGAGCAGTATGTCAGTTTTAATGTAGTCAAGTACCTCTCTGCAGGCCTCTCTGAGTAACTCGAGGCTCGGTAAATCCTCATGAGTTGCGGCGTGTCTGAGCTCCACGAGCCATGACGGCAAGCCAAGCTGGTTGGCTATGGCGGCTATGGATCTTGCATACGCTCCATATTGCAAAGGATCAACTAACCCATTGACCATCCGGATGATCGCTGCTGCATAGGTCTGTCGAAGACTGAGGGCAGTCGGGGTGGAGGGAATATCTCTGCAGGATGCGTCCAGCATACGTGCCGCTAATATGGCTAAGGCGGAATCAAGGGCGTGAGGAAGTGGCGTCACTGCTTTCCATGCTGATAACTGGAACAGATGACTTTAGACTCGGAGGTGTGTCGTGTGGTGGAACTTACCCTATTGATCGCAAGTGTTTTGGTTTCCAGATCCTCCTCGTCCGCGTAAATCCATGAGCATACCTGCTCTAATTCACCAACGTAAGCCCATGGTACTCGTCTTGGTAGCCGCATTGCTCCTGGACAGATAGATTTCAGCTTACACAGAATGAAAATTAGTATCCCGTACAGCCACCTGCCAGTGCCACTGGGTGCCTAAGTACAGTAGACACCCTCCTAACGCATACCTCTCGGGAGAGGCCTCAGGGTATGGGTTATAAGGGAGTATGGGTTACCAGGAGGTCCAACAAAATTGATTATCAATATTCTACATTGGCCCATACACAACCTATTGCTATGTATTGTTATATGGACCTGTTGCTTTATCCTTAAATCCTGGTTTGGCCACTTAGTCAAGCCTTTTTTGAGGTTTGATGCACCCAAAAAGCCTCTAATTGGTTCGCAACCGCAAAGACGCGAGGAAACATGGTAGTGGCCAGCAAATTCGAGCCACGAAGAGTGACTTGGGTGATATTGGACTTGAGACTGATACAAACGACAGCGCTACAATGGGGACGTCAAAAGCTAGAAATACACGATGCGACATAACCAAGAGGTTTGATGCACCCAAAAAGCCTTTATGTAAGGAATATTTTCTATATATAGGATATAGGGTTAGGGTTAAGCGGTGCTTTTTCAGGTAATGTATGGGTTATGACCTGTTTTTAGATGGGAAAATTGCCCAGAAAAGCTATGGGTTATGGGTTATGGGTTATGGATGCAATTTCCCTGCAAACCAACTTGGGAAATCCAAAAAGGTATGTCTTATGAGAGAGTATGCATTATACCTGGTATGCGTTAGGAGGGTGTCTACTGTACACCCGCAGTCACGGGACTTTATGACTACGCTGCATCTCGATCCTGCCAATCCCTTTGCCCATCGCCACCCGAATTTGTCCTGTTCGAGATTCGCGATGCGTCCTTGTCATCGGACGACTGGTATCCTGATGGTATATACGTCATCGAACGTCCAAGTAGGTGCCTAATGAGTTGGGGACACATCGACAAGGCCATGTCGTCACTCACCAGAGTCCCTGGTGCTCAAGGCACAGAGGCCCTCCGCACGTGCCGCACCATCGCCTTATCGTATGGCATCGCGTGTTTGTTCCGGAGTATCGAGCGCAGCGGCCCGGGACCGCTCGTTCGCCGGTTACTGTCGGGACCAGGAGGGCGCGCGCCGGGAGTCGCCTTGACGTCTTCCTCTCCTTCGTCCTCCGCATCGGGTGTGACGAACCGCGTCCGCTTCGTGCGAACGCGACGCTCCGGACGGCGCTCCTTCCCCTTCTCGTCGTCCGCCTCCTCCCGTCTCCGCCGACTACGCACCGGGGCGGGCGGGCGCAGCGCCGCGCCCAATGCTGTCCTCCGTCCTGGCGGCACACCCCACCCGGAGCCGCCTCCGCCTCCACCCACCTCGTCGTCGCCTAGCGCCTGCGCGCGGCAAGGGGGCGGTCGCGGGACCCGAGCTGCGCCCAGGCGGGTTTGCAGTTGGGAGCTCTTGCTCGCCTGGACACTTGCCTGCGCCACTGGCAGCTCCGCGCGGTCTGTTTTGCTGGTGATAGCGGAGTGGTGGTGGTGCGTGGTGCGGGTGTTGTGGCGAGACGCGGGTTTGGAGGAATGGCGTGAAGGGGGTGGCGTGGGTGGACGAGGGCTGGTGAATGGATGCGCGGCGCGCAGCGCACGAGGAATGGCGGGTGGTCCGGGAACGGTATACGTTGGGAAAGGCACTGGGTCGAGGAGCGGTTGGTCGGCGAGGTTCGCAGGTGGGTAGTTTTCACCTTTCTTGAGTGGTACGTTCGGTTCCCTTTCAAACGGTGGTGGGTCGCCATGCGGCTGGGCCGTCGATTCCTCTTCGAATGGTTCGTGGAAATTCAGGAAACAGGCGGGAGTGTGGCCTTGGCCGACTCCAAGCGGTTCGGTGGCTTCCCTTTCGAACGGGTGAGGATCGTCCGAGTGATCGTTTGAGCGCGCGGGGTCCAGCGTCGCGAGTGGCGCACCCGAGTAATTCGGTCGTGGTGGGTGAATTTGCAGCTCGTCTTCGATCATGTGTGCTGGCGGGAGGTTGAAATGGCAATTGTAGTCGCCCCGGTTGTCTGCTTCGAAAGAGGGCGGCTCATCGGTGACCAACGTGAGCGATCGCTCAAACTCGTCAAGAAGGGTTGCGATGGATGATGGGTGGGGAGTAGCTACGCGATGTGGCGGTTCTTGCCAGTGCATCTTGGTGTCTTGAATTCGATCGCTCATTGCATAGGGGGCACAGGGATGATAGACGGGTGGTAAAAGGTTTAGATTGCTGAAATATACCGGAGGTTCCGGTACCGCGGAGACGAAGCTGTCGTTGCTCGCTGTGTCCCAGTGCGCGAGTGCAGCTGCGTGGAATGAGGGGGCATTTGGCGCATCAAATCCGGATCTGTACTGAGTCGCAGGGGGCGGGATTTCCTGGACAGGGGTTTCCCAGATCGAGTCCGGTGGAGGAGCGACAAACGTGTTGTGGTGAAATGGAGGCACAGGGGTGCAGATGGTGTTCCACTGGGACCATGGTGGGGTGGGTGGGGTATTTGTCAGTATGTCCATGTCGACGTCGCTCAGTACCATTGGTGAAAGGGGTGAACAGTCCATGTCGTCAGGTTCGGAATGGGTAGGTATCCCGTTGCTATAGTAGGGTAGGTACTGTGGAGATAGATTTCTGGCGTCTATGGGCGACTCGGAGGTAAACGAAGACCGGGTATCCGTGAACCCATTAGGGTGGCTTTAAAGAGATTGTGAGTGAGCAACACGCCGGTAGAATGGAAGTGACCATACTAGTTGTGAAGGGTTTCTAGGTAGGGTAGTAATTGCGCCGGTAGTGTGGCGAAGCTTGGTTGAGTAGCCGGTGGCGGTTGGTCCCCCTTGGGAAGAGGAGGCCCTGCCCATCCGATTTCAAAGCTGTACCACGCGCGACACGACTGCGTATCGTCACGGGCGGGCTCAAGTTGTGGCAGGGACATCGAGGTGGGTTGTCCGGAATGCCTTTTACACGGCTTTTATGGCCGGTACGGTTGCATTGTCCACAAAGGATTCGCGTGACAGGGGCTAATTCATTTACGTACCTTCACGTGACCGGGCATAGTTGTTGACTTTACACGTGACCGATTACCTAATCGACACGCGAAACCGACCAACCACGCGGTGTTAGCCACTGCTTCTCTCCATCCACGTTTCGAGGTGTTAGGCCGTCGAAATGTCTGCTTTTGCGACCGGCTCGAAGATGCCAAATCCACAACACCAACCACAACGTCGCCCGCCATTTTCGAATGCGATCAACCAAGTACCGCCCCCGCATTCCTCGCCCACAAAGCAGGAAAAAGCCAAGGCAGCACCCATCGATCCACCCTTGCCGAGACAGAACAGCAAAACGACCCCGCCATCACCGCCCAAGGTCATCACAGACAAGAACCGGCTCTTGGAATTCCATCGCGTCGGGTTTTTGGGCGAGGTCGGTTCAGATGCCCTCTCACAAAGCGGCTACTCACAGGATTCCGCAGGGTGGCTTTGCACGGGTCTATGAAGTCAAGGACGTCCGTGGAACGCGCCACGCCTGCAAGGTCGTCACCAAGACGTCCCTCAAGACAAAGAAGGCGAAAACCAAGGTCCGTCTCCCCGACCGCTCGCGTTCGTCGTGCTCACACTTGACTAGCTGTACGCCGAAATCAAGATCCATCGCTCGTTGGCACACCCCAACATCGTCCGCTTTTACGAATGTTTTGAAGACGACGATAATGTCTACATGACCCTCGAGCTCTGTCAGAACGGCTCCCTCATGGACATGCTCCGTCGCCGCCGCCGCTTTACAGAGCCCGAAGCACGCTTTTTTTTAGTCCAGATCATTGGTGCCTGCAACTACATGCATACCCACCAGGTCATTCACCGCGACCTCAAACTCGGTAATTTATTCCTAGACTCCAACATGAACATCAAAGTCGGCGACTTTGGTCTTGCTGCGCTTATCGAGAACCCTGGTGAGAGGAAGAAGACAATTTGTGGCACACCCAATTACATCGCCCCGGAAGTGCTGTTTGACACAGCAAACGGACACAGCTTTGAAGTCGACACTTGGTCTATCGGCGTTATTCTCTACACACTTCTAATCGGTCGTCCCCCTTTTCAAACCAAGGACGTCAAGGACATTTACACGTGAGTGTGCGCCACCGCCTTGTGTGCGTTACCCGTTCTGAATCACATTCTAGCCGGATTCGTGACAACGTTTATGAATTCCCCGCAGAGAGACGGATATCTGCCGATGCACGCGAATGCGTCACATCCATTCTAACACCCGACCCGAGTCAACGGCCCATGCTTCTCGAAATCATCGCGTCACCCTTTATCGACTATGGCATCGTACCACCCTTTATTCCTCTCTCTGCACACGATGCACCACCCGACTTTCGTTATATCACCCGTCCCATGTCGATCGTCAACCTCGCCAAGATCAAGAAGGTGGCACTGCTGGACGATGATCAAGTCACGAACATTGCCGTACCGAGCGCGCCATCTGCCAACATTCAACCTGACAAGGCTACCAACCCGGCCGCGTCCAGTATCGCACAACAAGAGAAGGAGTTCCAGAAGGCCGTCCAACCTGGTAGTCCCATCTCTGCACTACTCAGCTCGGCGAGACAGCCCCTCGTCATGTCCACGACCAACCCCACGAAAGAGTCGCCGCTCTTCCGCAAACTCCAAGCCGCCAAGGAGACCAAATCGTCCCCTCTTCGTACCGTGCGTTCGACGCGCGCGTTGGGGGACATTGAGGAGGAGGAACAGGAGGCACCGCGTGGGACGCGAGAAAGGAATTTTGATCTGCAGAGACAAAAGGAGCTCGAGTCCCAAAAGGCGCGGATCGTCGCTCAGATGGCGCCTGTCACAGGACATGGTGCCAATCGTGTCGAAGAGGAACTGGAGAACGTGCCCCCTGTACGCAAGGGGAAGGAGCGTGCGCGCGACGAACGCAAAGATGCCTTGCCTGCACCAGATTCGGAAACTGAGTCGCAGTCGCGGACGAATGGGTTCGATGCGGCAGCGCGGACATTGACGTTGGCATTTGACGCCAAGGCGGTAGGCAAGGTGTTTCGCGATCCGCGCGAGGACGCGTGTCTGCCGGACGAGCGGGTGTTTATCGTGTCATGGGTGGATTACTGTAACAAGTATGGGATGGGGTATGCATTGACGGATGGGTCTGTGGGCGTGCACTTTAACGACAGCACGACGTTGATTCTAGCTGCGGACAAACAGTGAGTGTCAGTTTGACGACTTGAGCGGCGTTCTGACCCTTTTGTAAAGCCACTTTGATTATATCTCGTCCCGACGACATGGACAGGTCTATGTCCGGAAGAATTACTCGGTCACGGAGTTCCCGGAGGATCTCAAGAACAAGGTGTATCTACTGAAACACTTTGAGCGGTACATCATGGATCGACTGTACGGCGACTATGACTACACGTTTGAGGACGTCGATAGGTCGAAGGGCATGGACTTTGTCCAAAAGTATCTTCGCATGAAACACGTCATTGTCTTCAAGATGAGTCATGACATTCTCCAGGTAACCTCTCTACTCTCTCCTTGTTGTCGCGTGCTCTGATCCCAACGTCACACCACGCAGTTCAACTTTTACGACCACTCCAAAGTGATCTTGTCATCGCACGGTCTACTAGTGACGCATATCGACAAGAATTACAAGTTGACGCGGTACACGCTGAGCGAGGTGATGGCGCAAGCTGTTCAAGGCCCAGTGCGAGGAATGGATGCGGAGCAGGCCAAGTTTCAGCAGCGATTGGTGGATAAGCTCAAGTATTGCAAAGAGGTGTTGGCGAGCATAAAGAATGCGAGCGCGGGGATGGAGACGGGGGGGTAAGCGGGAAGGAGTCCAAGATGTCGTTGCGGTAGGCCGGGCGTTGGGATTTGGGTTGTTGTTGTCCGTCGACGCATTTTACTTTTGTCGTTCCTCGCTATCGTGATACCGGACATGTATGGAGCGCAGACTTGGGGATTTAGCTGCCTGTGGTCTGTTTTTTTGTTGATCTTTTTTCGTCACTATCCCTATCCGCGTCCGTACCACGACGGGTATGTAGCATATACTGGTGGTCAAGATGACCATGGATAAGTCAACCAGAGCAAAAACTGATGGTACGGCTCGTGCCGGTGAGAACTCCCGGAACGGAAAAACAAAAGTTGTTCGGCAGCGTTTCAAGATTCTGATTCTGGCCAGAAAGATCGACAGGGGTTATAGTTTCGAGCCGATTGCATGTCGTTCTGCGACTCGGACCGGACCTGAGTCTCGGCCCATTCCCCCGGACCGAGGACCAGCACAGGATCGCTAGCATCTCGGGGAAGCTACGCGTAAAAGAACTTGGGTGTCCGAGTAGACGCGTCTTTCGCATTCACTCCTTGTCGTCTGTCGTCCTCTATCGTGATCGATAAATAAAGTTCTATCTTCACAGAACTGCTCTAGGACAGACAATATGGACACCATAATACACACGATAACACATAATAAAACAAGCGAAAGCAAGGAGACAGTCTAGTACACTTCGTTATCCAACCTTGGGATCACCATTCGAGAGCCGAATTACCGCCACAAGAACCACCACTGCATCCTGCGGTCTCGGTACCTGCAGTAGGGGGTTCCTCCACGGTCGCAATTTCAATGCCTTGACCCCCACCACGAGCTGCAACCTCGGCCGTTGCCCGCTTGACCATCCATTTACTAGTGCCGATGACATCATCCAGTTCCTCGGGCTCAGGGAGGAGAATCAGCAGGTCGTCATTCTCTTGCTTGATGTCAAATGAGATGATCGAGTACTCCGCGTCGTTCAGACAGGCCCCATCGGTGAGTCGGAAGTTCCGTTTATGAAGTGGACCTATTCGGACAAATTGGTCTTCAGTGAGCTTCCTGGTAGGGATAAACGACGTACAAGAAACGTAGAGGTTTCCATTCATATCATCACCGACGATACCGTGGTCAAGGACGAACGCCCGTTTATGGGGACACATCTGAAGGTGGTGTCGGACAGATAATGGAACACTCGAGTAATTTCCTTTACCTGCTGAATGGCAAAGAGACCTTTGCCGGGTACATGGAATATGGCCAGTTGGGAGTCTCCATACTTGACGGTGGCAGAGCTAGCTAACTGTTTGGCATATGATGGTGAGGGTATCAAAACACTCACGAGGTGACGGTCGAGACATCCAAGTCTTGAATTGTAGCCAAGTTGCGCCATTTCCATTCAGATTTCGGCGTTGCGACAGAAGATTCATGGAATTTAGCAGGAGGAAATTGTTTCGGCCAGTCTGCTGGACGCTGTTGCCCACGTTCTTTGATAGGTTCCACATTGGCTCGGCCCTCATCCTAAACCACGCGTCAGGAGGAGGTGTTGTGAATGATAAATGTAAATGATTTACCGTGTTGACAAACTGTCTGAATTGCCGTCTTCTTGCTGGATCTTTCACCACTACGCTCCATTCGTCATGGTATGTCCCCACCAATGTCTCCATCTCTTTCTCGAGCTCTTCGCAGATACCAAGTTCGTCATCCAATAAGATTTTTTTGAGTCTCTAGAGGGAAACGCAAGACGTTAATTGAATATGAAAGGGGAAAGTTTTCGTTATCCTACGGACCTCGATTCCTCCCTCGAATTGTTCAACCCAACGAGCAGTACGCATGAGTCTGTCCGCCGTGCGGATGTAGTACATAAGGAAGCGGTCAAGAATCCGTACGACCTTGGATGGTGGGACATCCTTCGCAAATAGGGCAGCGTGACAAGGGTTGGTACCGCCATTTCCAGCCAAGAAGACTTCATGCAAAAATTAGCTGATGAAAGATTATATGGAATTGCCTTACCGTTCCATCCTTTGTCTGTGGCAATCAGACCGAAGTCCTTTGACTGTGCTTCTGCGCACTCCCTAATGCAACCGCTAACACCACCCTTGAGCTTGTGAGGGGAACGAATGCCTTTGTAACGTTCCTCGAGACGGATGGCCACTGAAAAGTAGTTCGTAGTTCAGTATGCAGTAATGGAGAAAGATATGGAACCCATTTACATCCAACCGAATCACCAATGCCGTACCTACACCAGCTTGTTCCAACACAGGACTTCACGGTGCGCAGGGCTTTGCCTAAAAAGACTTAGTTTTACAAAATCGAACCCAATCTTGATGGTTACCATATGCATGACCGCTCTCAAATCCTGCCAAAACTAATTCTTCCCAGATGTCTGGAAGATCTTGCTTCCGAGCCCCGAACAAGTCAATGCGTTGCCTAACGCATACTCAGAATAAGTTACAGTATGATATGGATGGAATAATCGTACCCTCCGGTGATTTTTGTGTACAAATTGTCTATGTATAACGTTAGATGATAGAGCGGCGGGTATGTCAAGGGTGCTCACATTTCTTTGCAACTTGTCCAAGCACGATCAATTTGTCTGGCGTGATCTGTGCAATCGGGTGAGCTCTGGAGAGGGGTGGTGATGGTGTCCAAGTTTACCTCGCCTCCGGCGACTCGTGGGACAACGGAGAAAGTTCCTAATAACATTACATTGGCTCTTGTAGAAACACGGGTGATGCACGATGTCACTCACCATCTCGTTGCATGTTTGCCAAGAACCTGTACATTGATTCAACAGTTTCCCCTGGAAGGTAGAGGAGTGGACCCACCTATCGTTGGTGTCCTGATTCGCATGATGCGATGGGGCCACAACGAGCTCGTTGTAAAGCGACGAAAGAATGGAGGCTGTAAGGGACCCATAAGTGACACGGAGAAGACAAATGTACCAAAGCACATACCAGCTGCAGGCCTACACAATTCGCAACCGAGGGAGTCTGGCTTGACCCCTGCAGACGTCATAACCTCGGGGAATGTTCTTAGCTTCCGTAGTCTGCATGGAATGAGATTGTAAGCGAGTTAGGGATTGATGGTCAGCCTTACTTGATGATAGTAAAGAGTTCCTGACGAGTCATAGCAAAGTGTGCGCAAAGGTTGTTGGATACTGCATGGCCAGCCTTCTTCATTTCAGCCTAGAGGATACGGTTAGGCCCTCACATCGCGTACAAGGCACCGGCCACGAACTTTGAAGATATTGGTAACAAGGGGCATGCAACCACCGCATCCAGTTCCAGCCTTTGTCTTGGACTTTACGCCATCCATGTCGGTTATACCGGACTGGACACATGTCACAATAGCACCCTTCGTCACGTTCTGTAAGGTAATGAGCTTCCATATGCAAATATATCTATGAAAGATGAACCCACGTGGCAGCTGCAAACCTGAGTATCGTCATCGAGGTCTGCACCATCTTCCTCGCCCTTATTTCCAGACCCGACGATGAACTGAGATGGTGGCGTCTCGATAGCTTTCTGATATCGCTGAGAAAGAAAATCGATCCTATTTGATTGTTCTCACCTTCTTCTTTACTAAGCTAACGAGCTTGACATAATCGGAAGTATCCCCGACCATCATTCCGCCAATGATATGCTTGCCATCCGCGGTAAAGATGTATCTAAAATGTCGCCAAAGATGATCTCATCGGTAACCGTTTGCTGCAAGAACTTACTTCTTGTATACGAAAGAAAAGGGATCCCTGTAGGTCAGACATTCTATATCAGAAGTCGGTTTTTTTTGCTTGAATTGTACTTGAGTCGCTGGATTGGCGGTGTCGATTTTGATTTCGCAAGCTGGTTTCTCGTTAGGCTCTTGGCTGGGCGTGGCGTGTGGCAATTTTTCTGCAGCTGTAGCTTCCACCTTCTTCACACGTGGCGTGGTTGCCCCTCGGTGGATCCGCTTGTCAGCAAAGTAATCACCAAAAGAAGCAACCTATAGCTTAAAGTCAGATCAGCTAGTCAATCATATGACTAAATGGGACAGACGTCAACACCCATGAGTTTTAACTTCGTAGACAAATCGGGCATGTTCTAATCGAACATTCCGTCAAATGAACACCTCTCTATGGAGTGAATGGCCTACCATTTGCCTGGGCTTAAAACTACCGAGCTCCGTCTCGACTTGGGTAAGGTTGAAAGTTAGGATGTCGGCCATTTCAACTGTAAGGTATGAGCGTGCCGTCACACTGCAGTGATATTACTATGCGTACCTCCAGGACCAATAAGACCGAAGGTGTTTTCTCGCCAGCTAGCACACTCGCCGATGGCATAGACGTCTGGAGCGCTGGTTCCGAGATAATCGTCGACAGTGATCCCCCCCTTTTCCCTGCATTTCAACCCAGCACTCCTTGCTAAATCGTCACGAGGAGTGATTCCAATCGCGTAAACGACCATTTGAGCATCCAGCTGCGTGTCATCTGATAAGACGAGGCCACTCAAGACACCATCCGGCGTGGTCACAAGATCCTTTACAGATGCCTTGGTAAGAACATCGACGCCCATTGCCTCGATACGGCGCAAGACGATCTCGCCACCTTCATCGTCGAGTTGACGAGATAATGGATATGCTTGGCGATTGATAATAGCAACTTTCCCTATGGTTTCCCTAGAACAGATAATGGCACTCAGCGGACACGACAGCTGCAACACCGACGAACATACAAATCGAAGACGGCTTTTGCAGCTTCCAAGCCAAGTAAGCCCCCACCGACTACCACCGCCTGTCAAGATTACTAAGTTAACAGGGCTCAGTACGGTATTGAATCATCACCAACACGGCCACCCTTGACATGATCTTCTTGAGAATAACTCAATATCTTGTTGAGATCTGCAATATTACGATAAACGAATACCCCTCTGGTTTCTGCTAAGCGTTCTGGAGGAATATATGGTGGAAGTGTGCTCTCGGAGCCGGTGGCAAGAACACAATAATCATAGTTGATCACACGATCTCTGCTAGTGGTAACCGAGTGGGCGGCAGTATCCAGTGAAGTGACTTGTTCACCGGTGTAGAAGATAAAACGCTCAGGATCCTGCTGAGCGTACCATTCCACTATCATATATTTAGACGATTAGGAGACCATGGGTACGACTTATGGCAAGCACCCACCCTGGTTGAGATAAAGCTTCTCAACAGAACGGTGCTGAAAATATTCAGTAAGGGCGACTCGATTATAAGCCAGGTGTGCCTCTGCGATAAGACGCGTTAGGAAATTACTCTTATCAAGAAGATAATGTACAGCCTACCTTCTCCACAAGTGATCAAACGATAACGCTTGGCTTCATCTAGGTTGAGAATCTTCTCGATAAACGCTTGACGGGAATGAGATAAATAGCTACACAACGGTTGGCCAGGAACCCATGCTCACCAATCCCCACCATTCCAAGTCCAATGACGAGAATCGTCTTGGACGCCGGGGTGGACGTCTGTGGAACACCTGCTACCCCAGAAGAATCATAGCCAGGTGCTCCGTTCGCCGTGGTACTCTCAACGTCTGCTGACATGCTTCTTGCGTTTGCAGTGAAGAAGTTCAGTGGAAAGGGAAAGAGTGCGAAGGTGGAGTTGTTCGTGACCCCGGCTTAACTGACCGCACTCACGTTTAATGGCCCTTTGCGTGGTCAACGAAGGAATTCGCAAAGATGGCGAGACCCTTAATTTCGGTCAGGGACCTGCCTCGTAAGTGGAGCGACTGTCCACCCATTTCTTCCGATAGTACCTGACCTATTCCAATGTTAGCTGAAAGCCTATCTCCGACCATCACTGTTCGCAGGCACAGGCAAGATAACGAGTATAACGCCTCCTATGCTCAAATCGTTCTTGGGTACTTCCAAGTTTAGCACAAAGCACAAAGCGAAGACCCCAAACACCCCACATCAGTTCGCACGTCACGCGTCACGTTCATGCGAATCTGTACCTTCGCATCATCCCAACGGATCTTGGTGACCGATGCGGTCGACGTGTCTGCCAAAGAAAAGAGTTGTCGAAGAGTTGTCGTTTATTTTTATGGTAAGAACAACAGGTAATCCCCTTATCTGTGACGTGGCGAACCAATCAGAGCTCATAAATCGTGCGAAAGGATTCCGAAAGACCTGCACAACCGACATCGTGAGTCACTCAGAGCTGAACGATCGTGTAATTGTACGCCGCTCCATGAAGTGCCATGCCAATCACATCCATCACTTTGCCTAACGTACATAACGTTGACTCCATTTCTGCAAGCTAGTAAAGATCACTCTCAAACGTTCCAGCTCTACTAGTCAAGCTGAGGTATGTCATATCGACGACATTGGTGACCCATGGCGAACTCATCTGTAGGAGATAGCTGAAAAACGTGGAGGAGTCCGTGAATGGACATCCAGGCTTGTATAGTTGCAGCGCTCCGCGGACAGGCCTTATCGTTCAGGTGCGCCTATTTCTTCTCACTGTCTCATTGCCCAGTCAACAATAAGACTCATTAAGGGGGATGTTTTTATCGTTGACATCTGATGCGTTCATACTATGTCGGGGATTCGGACGGCATTGAACCCTTTCGCGCGTCTCCGAATAATTTACAGTGTTAGGTCATGGGAGATTTGCCAGTTACAAAAAAACATAAGAACAGCCAATGGACAGGAAAACTACCTGCCCCTCAGGAGAGCTGATCCACTATGGCTGCACGCAGTACTTCTACTTCGCGAAGAACCAACCCCCGGGAGGTTGTGATTAATCCTGCCAACCTGAAATGCTCGTCGCTGCCCCTGTTTTCTCTTCGAAACCAGTATTCAATTAACTTCCATCTGTTCGTCTTCTCTATCCTCAACTTCGTTGCTACGATCTCCTGACTTTACACTACAGGGCATGGTTGGGATTTTTCGTGGCCTTGTAAGTGCCTATAGCGTTTAAGATGCGGCGTGCGAGACTCAGTGTTCGCACACAGCCTCTCATGGTTTGCGTTTGCCCCCCTTATGCCTGATGTCATCAAGACGGATCTCAAGTTAACCTCTGCGCAAGCCGGTAGGTAGCAGTCAAGAATGGATACTCGATACTCATTATTCTGTAGGAAACTCTAATGTGGTCTCACTGTGTGCCACACTCGTTGTTCGCGTAGTCGTTGGCCCTCTAGTTGACCGTTCGTACGGTTCAAGATACGTTCGTACCTTTCTCACCTCCATTCCAGGGTATGGTCCGCGCAAGGTCATGGCTGGGTTGCTTGTTCTTGGCGCAATCCCTTCAGGGTTGGCTGGAACTGCGCACACGGCCAACGGACTCTACTTTGTCCGTTTTTTCATCGGTATTCTAGGTGGAACCTTCGTGACATGCCAGACATGGACTACTGCATTTTTCGATAAGAATGTGGTTGGGACTGGTAATTGGTCTTCGGCTGTCCTGATCTATTGGCTGATTCAATTCTTTATAGCCAACGCTCTAGCAGCAGGTTTTGGCAACGCGGGCGGGGGAGTCACATTCCTGATTATGACTGCTTTATACAATGGTTTACTTTCAGCTGGGCTCATGCCGAGTGTCGCATGGCGTGCAGCGTTTGCCATTGTCCCAGTTCCGATCCTGCTCCTTGTTGCCGCCGCCACCATGGTATTTGGGACAGACCATCCTGCTGGCAAATGGAGCAATAGACACAAGGCAATCGGGCACGGACGTGGCGGCCCAGAATTAACCTACATTCCTGAAGATGAGAAGGCATACGCTATGCCTGACGAAGGCAAAGACGATCCTGAGAAGAAAGGTGGTCTGGCAGACATTCAAATCGCTGTTGAACCATCTCGGGACTTGAGTGTGTCACCTCCCCCTTCACGACAAGCAATCTACTGACTTGACATTCTTTGATAGATATGGTTTCCGAGCTAGATTATGCGGTTAACCAACCACTTACGCTAGGGCTCGCGTTGGAGGTCGCCTCCACACCGCTAACCTGGCTCCCGGCACTAGCATACTTCACGACACTCGGCTACCAACTCGCTGTTGATTCCAACTTGGCGAATGTTCTTCTTTCACTCAACGCGTCGACGACACTTGACAAAACCAAGGCTGGATATGTCAGTGGCACAACACAAACTTCATTCTAATCCTAACCCTTGACATAGCTCGGATCCATTTTTGGCTTCCTGAACGTCATCGCCCGCCCCTTAGGCGAGGATTTTCTCACCAATTGTTATTATAACTATTGACTTTGAGAGCAGGTGGATACTTCGGCGACATGGCGTACAGGCGATGGGGGGTTCCTGGAAAGAAGTACCTTATGATATCCCTGGGCATTACACAGGGCCTGTTATCTCTCGGTCTCGGCATGTATATCGACAGCCACGAACATCCTTCTCGTAAGCAGATTTTCCAGTTTGTTTGCAAGATACTGACTTGGAACCTAGTGGCCACAGTAATTGGGATGATTGTCCTCGTTGCCATGGCGAGTGAGGCTGCGGCTGGCGCCAATTTCTCACTGGTACCCCACTGCAATCCCTGTGAGTACAGTCTCCGCTACAAATAATTTTCGACTGACAACCTTTCTTAAGGTTCCAATGGTTTCATGGTGAGATCTTCGTTATACGCCGGGCATCTTTGATTAACATTCCGAGCACAGAGCGGCATTGTAGGAGGAATGGGTAATCTCGGGGGTATCGTATGTGCACTTGTATTTCGGTTCCAACCAGTCCCTGTCGGCAAGGCATTTTGGATTACTGGAATTATTGCAATGGTATGTTGAACACGATTTCTTTGTCAAAACCGTTCACTCATGCTAGCGTAATTAGGGAATCAACCTACTGATCTCCTTCATTCGCGTCCCACGGGTTTGATATACTTGCCATGATCATCTGTTATTCTTAGACGTCTCTTGAAACCCCCATTTATGGTCCTATAGGGCGGTGCCCCAGGATGGACTGTACATGCGTGGTCTTAGATTGTTGTATGCATATGTGTCCTAACGTGAGTGTGCGTCTGTACTACGGTCGTGTACACTATGGCTCCCTGTATCGTGTATGCAAATCCTTTTGAAGACTTCCCTTGAGCCTCCGCGTGGGAGTCGTTTTCAATCAAACTCGACTTTTTGGAGTCGCTTACGTAACCGTCATTTTGTTTTGGCCTGGTAACCAAGTACACTAAAACGTAACTTCTGCCAGTTTCTGTCGATGCCGGCAACCCTCGGCAACCGTAAAGCACTTATACAGTCAAGGCCAGGGTTGGTCGTGTGGCTTCTTGACATTGTATCACTTTGCCCAACGTAACATGATTCCATTTCTGCAAGCTACTACTGTCAGCGAAAGAGAGGAAAACCATGGGCCGAGCCCTCCCAAATGCGGTAACCATAATTCCATTCATTTGGTGTTGGGTCAGCCTGCAAAAACTGTCGTCAAAAACATTACGAAGCTTTGTTTCAAATTTTCGAGCTCGTAGTGCTATTCAAGCTGAGGTATGTGATATTGATGACATTGGTTTCCCATAGCGAACATTTGCAGGAGATGGCTGGGACGTGGAGCGGTTCGTGAGCGTTCATCCGGCCTGTAAAGCTGCAGTCTCAGCGGACAATAATTTTTTGGTCTCCCAGCTGTGTATTTCAACCATAAGTGTCAGGGCAGTACTCAGATCACAACTGAAAAATCTGAAGAAAATATCATTTGATGTAACAGACTATCCGTCAGCTTTCCTGAATGTTTCCGAAGTGGTTGTGATGAGTTTGCAGCTGCGAGTGGCATCACATCCCCCCATATCAAGATGGACGAGAGTGTGACAGCGACGAGCGGAGTATGAATTGTGTAGTGCATGGCTCAATAAGCGAGCGGGTGAGGACACCGCACCGGCACGCCGGGGATTTAATTTAGAATTGTGACATGGTGTGACAGTCCCCCTGCTGGCGCATGAGAACATTTGCATCTCCCTGTCAATCTTGTCTTCTCGACCGGCATCTCACTGGCAACCACATTACTTTGTTTTTGAGAATTATGTCCGTTGGAGGTTCCTTTTTACCATTCCATGTAATTTTTACATTTATTTTGGTGACATGTGTGTATGTATTTGCAAGTGGTGTTCAGATTTTGCAACACCGGTCGAGTGATAGCATTTCTTATCATTGTTGCAATATGACTGACTCGGATTTAGGGGGATATCCTTATCTTTGACATCTGATGGGTTCGTACCTCGACAATGATATCCCTGGATCCCGATAGCGCGACCCCGAGCAATTGAGGCAGTAGTTTACCAGTCAAAAAAAACATAAGAACAGCCAACGGACAGGAAAACCATCCGCCAGTGCCCCTCAGGAGAACTGATCCACCATGGCTGCACGCAGTTCTACTTCGCGAACAATCAACTTCAGGGAGGTTGTGATTAATCCTACCAACTTGAAATGCTCGTCGCTGCCTCTGTTTTCTCTTCGAAACCAGTATTCAATTAACCTCCATCTGTCCGTCTTCTCTATCCTCAGTGTCGTTGCGATTTCTTGACTTCACATTACAGCGCCTGGTTGGGATTTTTCGTAGCCTTGTAAGTGCCTATAGCGCTTATGATACGGTGTACAAGACTCAGTGTTCGGACACAGCCTGTCATGGTTTGCGTTTGCCCCCCTGATTCCCGATGTCATCAAGTCAGATCTCAAGTTAACCTCTGCGCAAGTCGGTAGGTAGCAGTAAACGATGAATAATCAATAATCAATATTCTGTAGGAAACTCTAACGTGGTCTCACTGTGTGCCACACTTATTGTTCGCGTGATCGCTGGTCCTCTAGTTGACCGTTCGTGTCGCTCAACATATGTTCGTACCTTTCTCACCTCCATTCCAGGGTATGGTCCGCGCAAGGTCATGGCTGGGTTACTTGTCCTGGGCGCAATCCCTTCAGGGTTGGCTGGAACTGCGCACACTGCCAATGGACTTTATCTCGTCCGCTTTTTCATTGGTATTCTAGGTGCAACGTTCGTGGCATGCCAGGCATGGACCACTGCATTCTTCGACAAGAATACGGTTGGGGCTGGTAATTGTTCTTTGAATATACTGATCTGTTGGCTAATTTAAGTCTTTATAGCCAACGCTCTAGCAGCAGGTTGGGGTAACGCAGGCGGGGGGGTCACATTCGTGGTCATGATCGCCTTATACAATGGTTTACTCTCAGCTGGGCTCATCCCGAGTGTCGCATGGCGTGCAGCGTTTGTTATTGTCCCAGTTCCGATCCTGCTCCTTGTTGCCACCGCCACCATGGTATTCGGGACGGACCACCCTGCTGGCAAATGGAGCGATAGACACAAAGCAATTGCGCACGCACGTGAGGGCCCAGAATCAGCACACGTTGCTGAAGATGAGAAGGCGAACGCATATGGTACGCCTGACGAAGGAAAAGACGATCCTGAGAAGAAAGGTGGTCTGGCAGACGTTGAAGTCACTGTTGTAGCAGCTCAGGATTTGAGTGCGCCATCTTCCCCTTCACGATGAACAATCTACTCACTTGAGTTAATTATTTCATAGATTTGGTTTCCGAGCTGGATTATGCAGTTAACGAGCCACTTACGCTGGGGCTCGCGTTGAAGGTCGTCTCTACACCGCTAACCTGGCTCCCGGCACTAGCATATTTTACGACCTTCGGCTACGAACTCGCTATTGATGCCAACTTGGCAAACGTCTTTCTTACACTGTACAAGTCGTCGACATTTGGCCAAACCAAGGCGGGATATGTCAGTGGCACAACAAAAGCTTTATTCCAATCCTGACCCCTGAGATAGCTCGCATCTATCTTTGGCTTCCTAAACGTCTTCACCCGCCCCTTAGGCAAGCATTTCCTTCATAACAGTATCACCGCTATTGACCTTGAGGGCAGGTGGATACTTCGGCGACTTAGTGTACAGGAGATGGGGGGTTCCTGGAAAGAAGTACCTTCTGATATCCCTGGGCATTATACAAGGCCTGTTATCTCTTGGTCTTGGCGTGTATATCGACAATCACGCACATCCTTCTCGTAAGCAGATTTTCCCAGTTCCTTCGCAAGATACTGACTTGGAACATAGTGGCCACAGTAATTGGGATGATCGTCATTCTTGCTATGGCGAACGAGGCTGCAAATGGCGTCAATTTCTCACTGGTACCCCACTGCAATCCTTGTGAGTACCGGCCTCCACTACAAACAGATTTTCGACTTACAACCTTTCATAAGGTTCCAATGGTTTCATGGTGAGATCTTCGTTATATGCCGGGCTCCTGAAATTAACGCTCCGAGCACAGAGCGGCATTGTAGGAGGCATGGGTAATCTCGGGGGTGTCGCATACGCACTTGTATTTCGGTTCCAACCGGTCCCTGTCGGCAAGGCCTTTTGGATCGCTGGAATTATCGCAATGGTATGTTGAAGACGATTTCTCTGTCACAACCGCTCATTCATGGTGGCGTAATTAGGGAATCAACCTACTGATCTCCTTCATTCGTGTGCCACGGGTTTGATATACTTGCCACGATCCTAGGTTTCTGATTGTTGAATGCATATGCGTCCCGATGTGAGTGTGCACCTGTATGGTCGTGTACACTACGCCTTCTTGTACATATCGTGTATGCACAGATTTTCAAGGCCCCCTCTGGCCTCCGTGTCGTTTTCGCTAATGATGTAATAATCGCTATCCACACGTTATGTGAATTCGATCAGGTGCAAGACCGGGGGCTCGCCTTCAAGTTCGCTTCAAACCCTTTGAGTCGCTCACGGTAACTTTGGCCTGGCAAAAATGCAGCTAAACGAGCACGGAACTTGTGATTTCTGCTGATCGGCGGCAGTCAGGGCCAGGGCCTGCCAGTGGCCAGTGCATTTTTGTCGTGTGACTTCCGAGGGACTCACTCAGGGTCAGTGGCCGTGGCCGTGGGTGCCAATTATTTCGCTTTACCCAACGCACGTAATGTGGACTCCGTTTCTGGCCCGGGAATCACCAAGCTACAGTAGTCAGCCTGAGGTTCTCTTTGCAACGTTCGAGCTCTACTATTCAAGCAGAGGTATGTGAGATCGATGACCCATGGCGAACATGCGTAGGAGCTAGCTGGGACATGGAGGAGTTCGTGAGTGTCACTCCAAGCTCTAGAACTTGACGGATAAGAATTTTTCTGGCCTTATCGCTCAGGTGCGCTTGTTACCTATAATGGTCGCCATAAGACTGTTTAAGGGGGATATCCTTATCTTTGACATCGGATGCTTTCTCAATCATATCTCGAGGATTTAAACAACTTGAATATCCCTGAATCTCGTAAATGCGTCCCCGAGTAATTTACGCTAGACCATTAGAGACTTGCCAATAAAAACACATAAGAACACCCAATGTACAAGAAATTACCTGCCACTCAGATGAGCTGATCCACCATGACTGCACGCAGTCCTTCTACTTCACAAAGAACCAACTTCAGGGAGCTTGTGATCAATCCTACCAACTTGAAATGCTCATCGCTGCCTCTGTTTTCTCTTCGGAACCAATATTCAATTAACTTCCATCTGTTCGTCTTTTCTATCTTCACTTTCGTTGTTGCGATTTCTTGACTTTACATTACAGCGCGTGGTTGGGATTTTTCGTGGCCTTGTAAGGTCCTATATTGTTTAGTATGATATGGCGTACAAGTCTCGGTGTTCGCACACAGCCTGTCATGGTTTGCGTTTGCCCCCCTTATGCCCGATGTCATCAAGCAAGATCTCAATTTAACCTCTGCGCAAGTCGGTAAGTAGCAGTCAACAATGGACACTCAATACTCATTATTCTGTAGGAAACTCTAACGTGGTCTCACTGTGTGCCACACTTATTGTTCGTGTGGCCGCTGGTCCTCTAGTTGACCGTTCGTACGACTCGAGATATGTTACATACCCTGCTCACCTTCATTACTTCCAGGGTATGGTCCGCGCAAGGTCATGGCTTGGTTGCTTGTTCTTGGCGCGATCCCTTCAGCGTTGGCTGGAGTTACACACACTGCCAATGGACTCTACTTTGTCCGCTTTTTCATCGGTATCCTAGGTGGAACCTTCGTGACATGCCAGACATGGACCACTGTATTTTTCGACAAGAATGTGGTTGGGACTGGTAATTGATCTTCGAATACACAGATCTGTTGGCTAATTTAGGTCTTTATAGCCAACGCCCTAGCAGCAGGTTGGGGTAACGCAGGCGGGGGAGTTACATTCGTGGTCATGATCGCCTTGTACAATGGTTTACTCTCAACCGGGCTGGTGCCGAGTGTCGCGTGGCGTACAGCGTTTGTTATTGTCCCAGTTCCGATCCTGCTCCTTGTTGCCGCCGCCACCATGGTATTCGGGACGGACCACCCTGCTGGTAAATGGAGCGATAGACACAAGGCAATTGCGCACGGACACGGGGGCCCAGAGTCGGCTCACGTTCCCGAAGATGAGAAGGCGAAGGCATACGGTACGTCTGACGAAAGCACAGACGATCCTGAGAAGAAAGGTGGCCTGGCAGACATCCAAGTCACTGTTGTGCCCGCCGAGGACCTGAGTTTACCGACTGAACATTCTTTCCTGGACATGACTTCCGAGCTAGATTTTGCAATTAACGAGCCAACTACGCTGGAGCTCGCGTTGGAGGTCGCCTCTAAACCTGTTACCTGGCTCCCCGCACTAGCATACTTATCGACATTCGGCTACGAACTCGCTATTGATGCCAACTTGGCAAACGTTTTTCTTACACTTTACCAGTCGTCGACATTTGGCCAAACCAAGGCTGGATATGTCAGTGGCACAACACAAACTTTATTCCGATGCTGACCCCTAACATAGCTCGCATCCATCTTCGGCTTCCTGAATGTCTTCGCTCGCCCCTTAGGCAAGGATTTTCTCCCAAACTGTTATGACAACTATTGACTTTCAGGGCAGGTGGATACTTCGGCGACTTAGTGTACAGGAGATGGGGAGTTCCTGGAAAGAAGCACCTCATGATATCCCTGGGCATTATACAGGGCCTGTTATCTCTTGTTCTGGGCGTGTATATCGACAGCCACGAACATCCTTCTCGTAAGCAGATTTTCCCAGTTCCTTCGCAAGATACTGACTTGGAACATAGTGGCCACAGTAATTTGGATTATCGTGGTTCTTGCCATGGCGAATGAGGCTGCAAATGGCGTCAATTTTTCACTGGTACCACACTGCAATCCTTGTGAGTACCGGCCTCCACTACAAACAGATTCTCGACTCATAACCCTTTATAAGGTTCCAATGGTTTCATGGTGAGATATTCGTTACACACCTAGTATTTGAGAGTAACGTTCCGAGCACAGAGCGGCGTTGTAGGAGGTATGAGTAATCTCGGAGGCATCGTATATGCACTTGTATTTCGGTTCCAACCGGTCCCTGTCGGCAAGGCATTTTGGATTTCTGGGATTATCGCAATGGTGTGTCGAACACGATTTCTTTGTCACAACTGTTCACTCATGGTGGCGTAATTAGGGAATCAACATACTGATCTCCTTCATTCGCGTGCCACGGCGTTGATATACTAGCCACGATCCTATATTCTGATCGTTGAATGCATATACTTTCTGATGTCAGCCTGCACCTGTTCTACGATCGTGTACACTACGCCTTCTTGTACATATCATGAATGCAATAGACTTTAAGGACTCCCTCGTGCTTCCGCATGGGAGTCGTTTTCGCTATCCACTTAAACTCGTTTCGGAGTCACGAAATAAGCTCGCCCACTAAAAAGCACTTCAACGCACAACGTCGCGGACAATGTCTCGGTTGAAAGGGGCTTGATACTTCAGGTCAGCAACATTCCGACAAGATGCTGAAGGATTTGACACATCGTGCATACTCTGTTAATCTTCGACCACAGTCCCTTCAGAATTCTGCAGGATTTTACACGGGACTAGTGTATGATGCTTCTGGATTAAAAGGGTGTACCGACGATAGAAACATATATATGCATAAACTTACTACCACACGAATACAATAGGCATTGTTATCACGGGGACACAGATAGCATGAATGATCCTTGGATAGGGGGCAATGGAGAGGACATACCTGGGTGCCATTTTGAGGTAGGATGGGCTGGCTGAGAACAGGGTAGGTAGAGTGAGTGACTAGCTAATCATGTGGTGACGAGCGAGCAAGTGAAGGAGTACCTAGGAGGGGGATTTTAGTTAGGTACAGTATGTCGGGACACTCACCATAGTTGCGACGCGGCGGGGATGCGTTTGGGACGTGCGGGTGAGGATGGGGATGGTGGGTGCGCTTATGGCACGCAGGCAACGACTCGCGAGGCTGGCAGGAGCGCCGGGTTGGGTGGTAGTGCGCTTGGGGAGCGTGAGATGCGGGAGGTAAGAGGCTGGGGTTGGGAGAATGTAGTTACAAACATAAGTAGAAGCAACTTCATGTCGTTTGAAAGGCGTGATCTTGCACTCACGCGTGAGATTCTTGCCCGTATTGGGATAAACCAGCTACACTTTTCCTCCGCTTTGTTGCGCCACTCTGCTACACTTTTACTACACATTTGGTACACTTTTGTGAAACATTTTGACTACGCTCTTTGTTCACATTTGCTACACACATTTGGTACATTCTTCCACACCCTCGGTACGCATTTTTGGAGCTTGTTGCCCGTCTAGACTACTATTACTGGCGATTCGTACCTAATCTGTAATGTGCAATTTGGTATTATATCACTGAGATTTGACTGAGATCGGACTAACTCATGCAAGATCCAGGATCCTGTCATTGATTCCGTGAATTCCTGTCAGATTGTGCAAGGTGTTTGATGGGCTGAATCTGTCGGAAGGAAATTTCCTGATTAATAGTCATCATGTAAATGTGTTGATCTAGATATAGTCTCGAACCAGACGTTTCGATCGCGGCCCCGGGCTCCGGAGACCAAAACTGGCCTTCGGCGTGTTAGCCTGAGTGTCCCAAAATGTCTAGATTATCAGCTTGACTCATGCGGTCGTTGAACGTTGAGGAGCGGGCGCAACTAGTAGTAAGCAAAAGACTTACCGCTTTACTGGTTGCGCTAGGCACTAGTGTGAGAGCGAACCCTTGGATGAAAATTATTTTCATGCGTACACTGTGCCTACGCTGCCGTATGATACATACTAATTTGGAGATCGGCCGAGTTCCAGAGACTCTTATCGTCCAACTACGTTTCCGTGGCTTATCGTCTTTATCGCATTGACAGATATGAGCGGCTGAGGTACAAAGAGATTCGCTGTCTCGTCGTGGACACGCTTGGCTGGCGCCCCCCGGCGCCACAGCGGCTACCTTTTCGTGGCTTATCGTCTTTATCGCATTGACATATATGGACGACTGAGGTACAAAGAGACTTCTACTGCGTTGCCATGGCTTGTCGGCCTTGATCGCATCTTCATATATGGAAGACCCTGACAGAAGTTCATCTCTTGTCATTCCTCAAGGCTGTCAAGTAGATCATCAAATTGATATGTTTGATACGCCAATAAAGATAAAGTTAGCTTGTGAATGCAGACGCCCGGACCCCAGACACCGCGGGCGGCTCAACCTCGGTGTAAAACATGACCAGGGGTACATGCATCCCAGTAACTTATTATGCAGAGGATTGGCCATGATAAACCAAAACCCTCCAATCGAAAGTCGGTCACATCAAGATTTTTGAGCAATGGATACTATTGAATATCTTGACTCACTTCTCTTCACGCCATCCATTGTGACGGAGGGCAGCTATTCGCCATACGAAGCATCCCTCTTCACCCCCTTCACCCCCTTTACCTCTCCACCTGCTTCACCTAAGGAAGAGCCTTGCACCGAAGAGTGTGAAGGCTTGTTCTCATTCCCTTTCTCACCGGCGTCTCTGGACGATCCAACGAGAAATGGGCCTAGCCTACCCAAAGCTCTACCCCAACTCCCGGAAAATGCAACGCCGCTGGAAGTAGCTGAAGTGGTAAATACACTGTTCATTTATCGGGATGAGAAGAAGGCTCACGGGGTCCAATGCAGGACCGCGAGACACCAGATAACTGGGTTAAAAGAGTGCGCTGCCTCGACGAGCTGCGAACGCACACTCACGATCCATCCTCTAGAATCCCGACCTTGTCCGGCTGACAGGGAAGCACCCTTTCAACTGTGAGGCGAGGCTTTCCTCGCTCTTTGATGCAGTGAGCATATCTAGCTATTTCTCGACACGGCCTCTTAGTGAAAGCCATTGGTGCATAGGGTTTCCTGACACCTGGACACCTTCACTTTGTTCGCAACCATGGTGCGGTTCCCCGGGTCACCGAGGACATTGCGAAAGAATGGACTGTTCGCATTCACGGCCTCGTCCAACGCGAGGTCACTCTTACGGTCCAGCAAATGAGCATACTTTTCCCCATTGTGACCTTACCTGTTACCTTTGTTTGTGCTGGGAACCGAAGGAAAGAGCAGAACGTCGTTCGGAAGACCCTCGGATTCAGTTGGGGAGCGGCAGGAGGTGCATATTAAATAACCAAGTCCCAGCACCAATACTAACGGGTTCTCGTTCCAGTATCCACTGCCCTCTGGACTGGGGTATATTTGGCAGATGTCTTGGAATTCGTGAAACCCAAGCGCGGGGAGGCGAAGCACGTCATTTTCGAAGGTGGAGACATCCTACCCAACGGTCCTTATGGAACCTCGCAACGACTATCATGGGCTGCGAACAAGGACCGGGGGATGCTCATAGGTAAACAACTCTACCGGCGTTCTCAGTTGAAATCTAAGCGCCTATTTCAGCATGGGCCATGAACGGTTTACCTCTCGAACCTGATCATGGATTCCCAGTGAGGGTTGTCATCCCAGGACAGATTGGAGGCCGATCCGTCAAGGTACTGTGCACCGTCATCAACATCACTATCAATGGTTGACGGAACCCATTACTCAAGTGGCTAAAGAATATTGAGATCAGCGATCGTGAAAGCCAGCACCACGTATGTATCAACACCTTCGAATGCTTATTGGTGACTGAAAGATATTGCAGTTGCATTTCTGGGTAAGAGATGGTGATGACCACTGGAGGTCGCGTGCTCAATGCCTTGCCATAAGGATAACAAGCTTTTACCTACACAAGTGATGCCCGATCAGGCACGTGCCGAAAAGCATTGGTGGTATGATCCCAGGTTAGTTGACATTCCCTTGAGATCGCTTTTCAGAAAAGATGACTCACATGTGACGGCAGATATATCATTACGTCAGTAATTATAAAGCTGGCACTGTCTTTGGCTGACTGTCGAGCAGCGAGTTAAATGTGAATAGCGCAATTGCTAAGCCCGATCACGATGAGACATTGATTGTAAGCAAACGCTCGGAACTGGACGACTTCTATACCCTTCGTGGGTATGCCTATGGTGGTGGTGGACGACGGGTGACTCGAGTAGAGGTTTCACTGGATGAGGGTGCAACATGGAGTTTGGCAGCCATGTAGGAGATCATTCATTTCCAGTATCGTTTCACATACTCACTCATGGATGCAGCGAATACCCTGAGGATCAGTTCCGCGAACTATGCCACATGGACCCGGTCTACGGAACTCTCGACTTGACGGAAAGAGACACTTCATTGTGAGCTGTGTACGCGATATGCTTTCAAAACATCTTACACGCAATCGTAGCTGCTGGTGCTTCTGGAGTTTTGACGCCAAACACAGCGCTTTAGCACAGTGCAATGCATTAATGGTCAAGGCATCAGACGAGGGGAGTGCGATGCAGCCAAGGGATATGTAAGAGGCAAATATCCTTACTGAGGCTTCATTACTCACCTACGGATAGGTACTGGCATTCACTAGGAATGATGAATAACTGGTGCGTACGCACCGCAATTGGATAGTCCCATTAATTGAGACATCTTCGACAGGTGGTTCAGGGTTGCCGTACATAAGACTGAAGCCGATGATAAGGTCATGTTGCGCTTTGAGCATCCGACCCTCGCCGGGACTGCGTCTGGAGGCTGGATGGAGGTGTGTAGACGGTGAAATCAGATATCTCGGACCATAACTTACCCGTCATAGCGAATGAAAACGTCAGGGCATGATATTACGAGACCGGTCTTTGGGAAGAACATATCAGAAGAGAAATCAGCGGTCGCGAAGCCAAAGATAGAGGAAATACCTTTGACGAAACCAGGTGTCACCAGGAAGATTACACTAGAAGAATTGAAGAAGCACGATCGGGAGCAGCCATGGTTTGTTGTCAATGGAGAGGTGTACGACGGAACGCCTTTCTTGAATGAGCATCCCGGCGGTGGCGATTCCATCACTCTTGTTGCTGGTGAGGACGCTTCAGAGGACTTCTTTGCAATCCATTCAGCGGAGGGGAAGGCGAAGCTGGCGCGGGTACATGGGTTCCAAAACACCGGTAATACTTACTGACGTATCACAGTTCCATATCGGAACACTGGTGAAATCGGGGTCAAACGCCTCTGAAACAAGCGATCAGACCAATGATGGCATATTCCTCGACAAAGCCAAGTGGAAAGACGTCAAGCTGACTAGAATCGTGCAAATAAACCACGACACCTACCAGTATCGACTCGATCTGCCACGAGAGGATCAACCACTTGGACTGCCTGTGGGCCAGCACGTATTCGTGCGTCTTAGGAGAAAGGACAGCGGAGAACTTGTCCAAAGGGCATACACGCCTGTCTCACAACCAGGAGCAATCGGCTCCATCGAGCTATTAATCAAGTTAGTTTCCTCCATATAATTTGAGAAATGAGAAATGTGGCTGACAACGGAGTAGATTATACCTATCTTCGAAGGACTTCCCGATAGGAGGGAAAATGACGACAGGGTTCCATCAACTCGCACTCGGCGACACTGTGCAGTTGAAAGGACCACTGGGATCCTTCATCTGGAACGGGCAAGGCCTTGCCAATTGGAAAGGGTCCGACAGGAAAGTCAAAGAGGTGGGAATGATATGTGGAGGAAGCGGTGGGTATTGCGAGAAAATAGTAGCTTTCTCTTGCTAACCAACTGGAGCAGGGATCACACCTATTTTGCAGGTTCTGCGGGGCATTTTCCTCGACACCTCGGACACCGAGACCAAGGTATCGATGATAAGTGCGAACAAGACGGAGCGAGATATTCTCTGCAGAGACGAACTTGATGCTTTGTACGCACAACATGGTCCAGATCGCTTGAAGCTGCACTACGTCCTTGGTGATGCGCCACCTGGTTGGACGGGAAGTGCGGGTCGAATCGATAACGATATGATCAGAGCAAAGATGCCTTGTCCTTCCGAGCAGGGTATAATTATAGTGTGCGGACCCGAACCGATGATCAGATATGCAGTGAAGCCAGGGTTGGAAGCAGCAGGTTGGGATATCGATAAGTACTTGGTGGTGTTCTGAGCGCTGTACTAGTTAGCCGGTATGATTTGGACGTTCAATAAGCCTTGCCGTTGAATAAACATATATGTGCTCAGTATCAGGGCTTGATTTATGCCTTCACATCTGGTCGTGTAGCATTCCCCGACTCCCACGGTAGTGGGGGAGGGTCTTGTCGTGCAGAAACGATCAGCTCTCTGCAAAGTGAACCGTGGGAATAACTCGCTCGTGAGAACAAAATTATCTAATACTATACAGTTCATGAACGCATACCAGACACACCAATTGGAGTTCCCCAGATGGTTTTTCTACTCCGAGGATGTCAATGAACCGAAGTTACTCAACCTTATGGTTGATGTAGTATTCACTCCCACTTCCTCTTTACCTGATGTGTCTCTCTGCAAAGACTCATCGAAGGATTGTATACAAGTTTTGCTGACCGATTTTGCCAAGTATCATGCCACTCTAGGCAAATTATGCACTCGAAGCAAAATGCAGAGACATTCTTCTGCCTGACAGCTATGAAGACAGCCTCCTCAGCTTTATTTCAGCTTTTTTCGAGCGTCAGTATGGTTCTGTCGTTTCTGCTGCATTACGAGGACCACTCCTCCCGATTTTCAAGGAACTTGACCTCACCCATGTTGAGTAAGCAGTGACAGAGCACTGTCGATAGTATATAATGCTCTCGTGCAGGTGGGAAGAAAATGAACCCATGTTCAAGTTGTGGCGGAGAACATGTCAATATATGACCTTGAGGTGCATGGAGAGAACAAGAAGTCACAAAGGTTCTGTTCACTCATACGTGACGCCGGATTTCATTGAGCATGGACTCATACATGTTGCACCAACAGGAACGACCATAGTATTGCAGGAGTCGTTGGTCACAATGTTGCATTGTTGCTTGTGTGGGAGGAGTAAGATGGAGACAAAGACGGACTGAGGAGTCTCTACCCAACTGTCTGGCTTGTCGAAGATGTCTGCTGCGCTCATTTATACATCCGATGAGATCCCTGAGCGCATGCTTGGCTAGACCTGCACTCCACCTGAAGATCTAATCCACTCTCTCCGAGACATCCCATTGAATGATATCTATCAGTGCATTCGCAAACTCACTCCCGATCAGCCTGCCATCCACAGCCGTTCATGACAGAAAGCCTGCACTGGCCTGGTGAATCACATTCTCGATCGTGCTCGAAGTCTCGAATATATGGAGTATGAATTTATTCATGACCTTGTTGTCGCTTACTTTCCTTTTGATTACAATTCAAGCTCGTCCGTTGGGGAGAAACTCATTCAATTCTTTGGTCAGTCTCCGACCCAGGTGATATTGACTTGACGAAATGAGTGCTGAATCTGTGGCCCTGTTTTCTTGACAGTTCGTAAAAAAGAAAAAAATTACACATCCACATCTTGTTTGTAGATAGTGCCGGGCATGTGTTGTCGCAATTGATCAGTTCCTATGAGGAATTTATGTGTTTCTATGAGAACGATTTATCCAGGAGTCGGGGACTTGGCGCGTGCGCGCCGCTACGATCTATGTTATCCAAGTGTTGGCTGTACGCGCAGCAAGGGCGGAGGGACGTTGAAACAGAGCCAGATCTCTGAGATTGTCTCAGGACATCCGGCGGCTACCAGTGTCCGTGACCGTGCCGACAATTGACAATTATGTAATCTGCTGGCCCTTCAAGTTGGTCACTGGCAGCGTTTCACGAGGTATCATTTCTATTGTGACACTGGTTCCGACAGGAATTCGGTCTTGCATTTAATCTCTGCCTCAGAGAATACGGGAGGTCAAGAATTGGCGTTGTTTCTCTGCTGCAGGCCAGCAAGCCTTCGCGATTAATGACGACGTCATGGTAGGTGTCGCGTATAAATGGGGAGGAATCACGCATTTCTAGAGTCGTTGAAGAGGTCGGCAGGAACGAATGGGTCCACCTTGCGTGTCATGGTCTTCCAAATCGGAAACAGCCGTTCGAGTCCGCGTTCGCTCTGTACGACGGACACTTTACAATCCAATGGATCATCGGGTGCTATTTGACGAATCCCGAATTTGCGTATTTCTCTGCATGTCACACGACTGTCGGAGACGAAGACAGTCCGGACGAGGCGATCCATCTTGCGTCGGCGATGCAGTTTGCTGGGTTCCGTTCTGTGATCGGGACGATGTGGGTGGTGGACGATAATGAGACGAACAAGATCACGCCGACGTTTTATAAGCACATGGTGGACGAGTGTGGTTCGTCTGGATCATACTCGCGCATCGTTCGCGCTGAACAAGACGATGAAATCTGTGCATGTACCATTGGATCAGAGAATTCTTTATATCCATCTCGGTGCCTAGTTCCAGTATCCTCGTCCTCTCGCCCTTTGCATTCCTCGTACTCGCTGTTTGTAAATGGTATCAAATATGCTATCCATTGTTTCGGGGGTCATGCGACGCCCAAGTGTACACTACATGAAATCCTCGCTCCTGTACTCGACGACAAGTCGAATGTCATGCGGGGGCGTGATGCGATTGAACAATCCAAATTTAGGGTACTGATTCCCTTGTATTGTTGAGGGGAACCTTCGGAGGACTCCAGAATCTTAGGCAATTTGTCTACGGGCGTTTGTTGAGTTGAACCTGGGTTTGGATCCTGGTCGAGTTCTCGCCTTGTGATACTGTTTTATTCGTAAGACGCTGTCGTGACCGGAGAATGCGTTGGCACGGTATGTGAGACACGGGTTCCCTGGATGGTATGCGTCGACGCAGGCGTGAAAGTAAGGCGTTCGGCGGGTGCCCGTGGTTTCCTGAGAAAAAACTCTACGTAAGGAAAAGCAACTTTCTCGTTCATTTGTGTCTCCTCCCTTGAGTAGTCGCAGTGATGCGTCCTCCTGACTTGACGAGGCATCAATGAAGCACAACCTCTTTTTCCCCACTTACGCTGCCCTTGTTCATTTTATGGAACCTGCACCCTTCGTCGTTTTGATCCCCCTTGTCCGCTGTCACTGGTACGCTCCTGACCTCAGACTATTGGGGAATATACGCTGTGGTGAGCCTCCTTGGATAAAGTTGCAGACCTGGTAGGAAGTGTCAAGATTGCGTATCGCGACGGGAACTCGAGAAGCGGGCACTAACCAGCGGGGTCTGCAGCCATAGCAGTGGTTCATACTGTACCTTTCTGTATGGAGGCAACGCCGGCGGGTGCGTTACGGGGGTACCCCTGACTCCCAGCTTAGCAACAGCACTGGTGTTACGCGTTATGGTTGCCAGTATTAGCAACATAGCCTCGGGGGGAGCGTTACGGCCCATTATTTTAGCAACATGCATGTGGTCGCAGCGTTACACTAGCAACAGTAGCCTAAAATGTTAATAACTTATGTACATCTGC
>JBBPQL010000129.1:0-53655 GCA_038092515.1 Boletus subparvulus | reverse complement strand
AGATTGACGAACACCCACGTCACTGGTTAGACTAAGTATACTTACCGACATAGCTTATTGGTTGTTGTGTCGTCTAGGAGAACTAGTTTCCCTAGCTTATAGTCTACCATCCGTGGAGGCGAAGATATGTTGTCTGGGGAACCATCACGAGTTCTGAGCTATCTTTGCCTAGAAAGACGACAATGAGGCAACAGGGCTCGGAGTGTCCCCACTGGATAACACGTCCACCAAGTTTGCACCGCACCACCCCTGTGGTCCTTCGAGATTGAGGAACGTCTAGACTCTAGACACCACATCGACATCAAAGCCTTCGTTGCGGCTTTGCATTAGTGTCAGATCCATTCAATGGATCTCACACCCAGGCTGAATCAGAGAAAGCTGATTTGGATATACTAATTGATGGTGAGACTCCATGATCGTATCTACTAAGTAGTAGGCTCACAACCATGATAGTCTAGTGCGATCCAATTGTCTCGAAGGTTCTCTCTGCTTAGTTTGAGACGGGAATGGTATCAGCGGATTCGGATGTCTGACGTGGCAGGCGCCAGCACAGGCCGCACCTGCACAGGTAGTCCTGCCGCAGATGTTTCAGCATAGTCTTCCGAGTCCGTAGTGAACACCAACTATAGTGCCCATGGTCAAGATGCACCAGCTGGGTGATACCAGGATCGGTCGCTTTTGTGTTAGTTGAGATGAAGAATGAGAGCTTAATGAGACACGTCAGTGGGAGACACCTTGAATTCAACTTATTCAAGTGTGTGTGCCCAAACAGCCCTTGGCGGGCCTGAACAGTTCACCCTATGCACAACCATATAGTGAAAAAAACAATCGGGCAGTTAAGTGCCAATATATACACCTACCTAATGGTCTGCGTGTATCTGGGCCAGGACGTGCCAGCGGAGCTCTACCTCCCCGACAGTGCTACTAGTATACTTGTGGTTGAATGACAGGCCAGTCCATTTGTGGGCTCGGTTGTTCAAGGGCGCACTCGAATTTTCCAAGCATCTGCGCTCCCATGATCCCATCATGGTGTACAAGGTCCAGACAAAGCACAACCCTGGAGCAGTTGCTTTGCTGAGAATCCTGAGATGAAGAAAGAGAGCTTAATGAGACACGTCAATGAGAGGCACCTCGAATTCAGGTATGCATACTCATACTGCCCCGAACAGTTCACCTGCTTCCGTATGTTGCAAAATCATATGTTGAGAATGCACTGGGTCAATTGGGTGATACCGACTGCCTGTGAGTGGGCTTCCGAAACAACGTTCACACATTCCTGCAGAGACGTATATGCGGAGATTCAATCTGTAGCCTGTGCTTCAATATGTCGGCATGGTATATCCCGGATTCCCGACTTCTGACCCAAATACACCAGATCCATCTCAGCCTGCCAACCATATGTTGATTGGCTGAGGTCTGGCGTTGGAGTGTTCCTTGGCAAGCTGTGACATGGCGCCACTGCATGCCACTTTGATCGACTTTGCATCAACATAATCGTTCAACTTGAAGTTGGGCCCATCAGGTTCACTTGCCAGCCACATGTAATTTTGGAACATGCCAATGAGACATGTGAGTTCGTCATGGCTTGCTGTAGATTCGGATTATTTGATGGTTCGACCGATGATCATGACGACTTCCAAGCATTGACCCCCTGCTTGAAGCGCACAAAAATTACTACGTAAGTCGGGTGACGATCGTGACTCAGAGGTGTGATTGTTGTCTCATTGTTCGTTTCGACAACTGTTTCTGTACAATGATCTGAGCTATGACCGACTTAATTGTAACAGTAACTCTGCAGCAGGCTTCAAGTAATCCCAACCTTACCGAGCGCTCCAAGCCCCCTATGTGTATAAAGCCCCCCAACTTGTACTCTATTTTATCCACCTATAGTCCCTGGAAACATCTATTACTCTTCATGGACCCAACAGACTCACTTTATATGTCATTGCTGGCGAGCACCAGTATGCACACATTGTGGCCAGTTACCGCAGTCAATCCTATGCTGGGCCCCATCTGGCCCCAGGTGCGTCATTCACGGCTTACCACAGATGAGACTCTTATGTCACACACACAGTGATATACTGGCAAGCAGGAGGGAAACTGAAGCAATCCAGACCCTACCAAGCAGAGGTGCTTCCCAGGGTTTATGACATCAGGAATAACTCTTATTTTTATCGCCAACTATTTCACCAAGATTGGCCCACACGGTGTGGGCAAAGGTTCAGGCGAGAAACAAAATTCATTGTCTAACTGAGCACCGAGCACTGAACACGCACATTGATCAATTCGTCGGACCCAGATTTCCACTCGTGATGTCCGACTCAGACTTGAACCTGGATCCAATTGGGGAGGGTGTTATGCCTCTTTCTTATTTCCCAGGCCTACCTCCACTTTCTAACAATGCTTTTGATCCATGGATGAAAGACACGATTTTCGATCCCTGTCATTCCCTCATTCCGTCGCTCGCTGTTGAGGAACACATGTCTTGGGGTGTCCCGAACACACTCGAACCTGGCCTTGATGGACGGAGCATCCCGCAAAGCCTTTCCTTTACGAAGAAGTAGGCCACCTCTCTTGTACAACTGGATGAATGGCTCAGTCGTTGCAGCCTAGCGACTCCACTCGCATCTACCAGTGTGGGTGGTGTGTCGACAGATCACCCTGCAACGATTTTTTCCACCAGGCGACAACTTGAATCATTCCATTTCCCAGCACCTCATAGGGCTCACAACCTCTTTCTAGCGAGCGGAAAATAGACTCAAAGGTATTCTTTGGCTCCTATTGTCAGACACACCCTTATTGTGGCCTGCATATTACAACAACATGCAAGGCTGGTGGGATTTCCTTGCTCGCGTAAGGTAACTCGCCAGCACTGGACACGTGCCGAGCGCACTACCGGGCCTCTAGAAAATTAGTAACATCCATCTTTATATTTTACCAAACTTAACTGGTGTTCTGCAGATTCATATGAAAGAGATGGAACACCATGGATTGACAACAGGGGAATCGTTAATAAATATTCAACCCGGCCGTGCATCTGCTCTGCAGAGTCCGTCACTGTGACGCTCATCACCTTACGTAACGTGGCCGGTTCTGTATGCCAACCCTACCTTCCTTCACGCATGTGGTCCTGGATGTTGGCTTGAATAATAGAGGAATGTCCGGACTTTAAATGTGAGAGAATATTTGTTCATGCCTCGCAACGGCTGTAACGCGACACAGTGGAACACCATTATTGAAAACATTTTTAAAATTCAATAAAAATGTTTTCAAAGTGGCCACTTGTAGCACAGCTGCAAATTGATTCGGGCACCACAGCACCTACAAATTGGGACCATTTCAGTCGGAGATGTGTATTAAACGTCCGCTGGTATGCCGAAAAATTCCGAACCGAAATGCGGAACTGATTCAGACCCAGATCAGTTTCATTTCAAAACTCAGATAAGAATGGCTTGGGCTTGCTTATCTATGTATATATAGCGGGGCCGCATCTCAGCATGTTGACGAGTTCTCATACCTGCATCATTCTACTGTCGCACTCTGATTGATCTCCTCGCACATATTCACTATGGCTCAGGACCTAGGTTTTAATTGTGACTGGTCGGATGACGTAAGGACCTCGTCAACTCGGGCTGAGAGCGATAATATTGACTACATAAACCCCAGGACGCGGTGAGGCTCTATCAACCTGGATCGCTCATGAACCTCCCCCGACAACGCTACTATACTTGTGGTTGGATGACAGGCCAGGCTGCTTGTAGCTCGCTTGTTCAAGGTTCCGAGTTTTCCGAACATCTGCGCTCCCATCACGGCGTAGGAGGTCCAGACAAAGCACAACTCGTGTGCTGCTGGGTCGGTTGTTTTGCTGAGATAAGAGGGGAGGCCTTAATTAGACACGTCAATGAGAGACACCTCGAATTCAAGTATACATGCCCAAATTGCCCCGAACAGTTCACCCTCATCCATACGTTGCAAATGCATATGTCGAAAAAGCACTCGGACAGTTGAGTGTCTGCGTGTGAGTGGGCCCTTTGACATTCCCTTCCGAAACAACATTCACACATCCGCAGAGACGTATACGCCCTAATCTGTATAGCCTGTTCTTCAAGATATCGGCATGTTATACTCCAACTTCTGGATACGTTAAATCTTTGGATTGCTGTATATTGATATGCCATCCAATTGACCTCGTGTGTCTTATCGTGCCCCTAATTGGCATTCCGATCACTTCGATTAGCCCGCCAACCAGATGACATGATTGGCTGAGAAATCCTCCCACGTTCAAGTAGTTCCTTGGCAAGCTGTGTCATGGCCACGCCGCGGCAATGTGATCATTGGCACCTTCGCTTGGTTTTGGAACGCGCCAACGAGTCGCGTGACTTCTCAATGGCTTGCTGTGGATTCCGATGGTCCGGTGGTCCGTCGACCACCGTCGGACGATGTGGAGGCGCTGGTCTCTCTCTGGACAGCACGCAAAGTAAGGTGCGTCTGTTGTCTTGTCGTTCGTTTCGACAACTGTTACTCCAGCCTCAAAATGTCCGGAATGATGGTTGACGCACCCTAAGGGTCAAGGGAGAGGATAACTATACAGGCCTCAAGTAATTCCCGGCTCATCACTGGCGCTCCGTGTCTCGCACACGTCTAATTTAAATGGGTCCCTTGGCAGGCAGGCATTTTCATTTCCCCTGCAGAAAAGTCTACAATCTGGATGCGAACTTTGGCCATGATCGTACATATAAAACCCTCAGACTTGTATTCCACCCCACCCCACCCGGATCTCACTCCCTCTCCGGAAATTTTTACGACTCTGATTTAAGCTTCATGAATCCAACGGACTCACCCCATACGTCATCGCTGGCCGTCACCAGTATGCATATGCCACGGCCAGACGCTACAGTCGATCGTGGACCGGGGCATCTAGTCCCAGGTTTGTCATTCGTAGCTTATCCGACACGATCTAGACCTTTCCGGGCAGAGGTACCCGGAGCATTTGAGACCGGGGATAACTTTGATTCCTACGACTTTTACCCGATATTTCCCCAAGATTGTGCCGTGGAGGGTGAGCAATGGTTCCGCGAGAAACAAAATTCATCGTCTCACTGAGCACGCAGGAGCATGGAATATGCACACCGATCAGCTCGTCGGACCCGGATTCCCATTCGTGACGTCCGACTCGGACTTGAACCCAGATCCGATCGGGGAGGGTGCTATGTCTCTCTCTAATTCATTTCTACATCCGAATTATGGTTGTTTATGGGCGGAATCAGGGACTTTCGATCCCTGCCATTTCCACATGCCAGAGCTCGAGGCCGTTACGGAACGTGCGCCTTTGGATGTCATGAACCTTGGCTTTGATAAACGGGGTATCCCGCGGGGTCACTACGAAGATGTTGTAGGTCACTTCTCTTGCACAACCGAACGAATGACTCAGTCGTTGCAGCGTGGCGACTCCACTTACACTTGTCAGTGGCGTATCGACAGATCGCCGTGCAACGCATTCATTGCACTGGGGGACAACCCGAAGCATTCCATTTCCCAGCACCTTAGCAAGGTTCACAGCCTCCTCCCGGCAGGCGGGAAATTGACCCAAAAGTGTCAATGGGCTGGATGTGCAAAGGAGCTCAAACAAGAAAGCATCGTTCGGCACATCGTTACCGTTCACCTTCGCGTGACGACAGCGTGCGAGACTTGTGGAACTTCCTTTGCCCGCCGAGATTCCCTCCAGAGACATATCAGGAAGTCATGCGGGACTTGTAAAGAGAAGCGATGACTCCAGGAATGGGCCCGGGCACTGTGTCTGGTTCAACACCAGCACAAGACATTACCCGCGGAAATTTTGATTGTTTTTGATATTATCATTGATACGGACGGAGATGTCGCACGGACGATATCCTACGATTTACTGGAAATGGATGTTGAATTCCACACTGCAAAATTTTTGATCATTGTTGATACTGTTCTTCATATGGACCAAGATGTTTCGCGGATGATTTACTGGAAATGGACATTGGACTCTACAACGCATAATTTGAGCGTGGCTCTAGTTGCCAGAATTTTATTTCTCCCACTACCCCGCGGGATCCTAGTTTAATGAACGGGGACGGAGGAACAGCCTATCACAACGATGGCGAATTGAAAGAAGTCCCCCCCCCACAGAAAGCGCAAACGGCGCGATCTAGCCGCGTTTTTCCAAAGGAATGCTTCTTTTAATCGACACGCGTCGCCGACAACGTCTTCCAAAGCCTATTTTCCACCTCCTCTATGGTCTTTCGCGGCGTATTGAGGCTGGTCATGAAATACGCCACGTTGCCCAGCGTCCTGTAATGTATCCCAAACGGTGCACCGCCAGGTGCTGAACTGAGCGCACCACCATCATCGACGGCCGGACGCTCGATGGATCGAAGCAGGCCTTGGGCAGTGTGGGATGCATAACCTAGAATGGTGATATCGGCAAGACGTTCGCACAACGGAGACCGTAGGGATATCTTACCACCAACGTCGTCTTTGAACTTGATCACGAACACGGTCCCCAACGTCATCGCCTCGTCCACGACGTCGAGCCTCGAGACGGCGTGGACAAAGTCCGGGTCCCAGAAGCTCCAGACCGCGGCCGACGAGGCACGAGTCCGGGACGCGTCACGGACCCATTTTTCGCGCGCCATACGCCACGCGTCTTGTCGAGAGAGCGTCTCGAGCATGTCGAGGGTCGTGTGTGCGACTTGACAGCCGACCGCGTGCGCCGTGTAGCTGTGGCCGTGTAACAGCGCGTCCGCTTTGGAGCGACCGTCGAACGCTTGAAACACGCGCTCGGAGGCGAGCGTTACGGACAGGGGAAGGACACCGCCAGTGAGAATTTTTGCGTAGACGGCGATGTCCGGATTGACGCCAAGAAGGGGCCCGAATGACTTTTCACCGAGGCGATACAGGCCGACGAACACTTCGTCAAAGATGACGGGAAGAGGATTATCAAAGAGCGATGTGTCGCGAACCGCATCGACCAGGACGCGCTGGAAAAGCGGATCTACGAAGATCATCCCCCCGGCGCCCATCACTATTGGCTCCAAGACGAGTGCAGCCAGTTTTCGGTCTCCCTTTCGGCGCAGTGCTTGCAACGTGTTCTTGACGTGCGTTCTGTAGGTGTCGGCGAGCGGCGAGCCGAGTCTGTTCTCGACGTCGTATAAAGACTGCAGGTCGTCGAATTGGATGGAAGACGTCGACACAGAAATGGGGGATGGGACGGTCACGACAAAGTCGCCGTTTTTGATGGAGACGGTTGGCGGTTCGAACCAGAAGCCCTTGGACTGGTGCCATTCACACGTATAAACCCCTTCTTCTGTCGCGTCCATCGCTCCAATCGTATCACCGTGATAACTGCCCTTCAAGCCCACAATCCAGAGATCTTTCTTGTCGTGGGGTGTAAGTTGCTTTTCGGTGACCGAGAATGATCGCAGAGCCATCTTCAAGGCCACTTCCATGCCAGTAGACCCGTTGTCAGTGAAGAAAGCACGCGAAGCCCAACCTACACCAGGACCTTCGCGCACCAGGCGCTCCGCCAGTTTGAGCGCAGGGAGATGTGTTGCCTGTGGAAACATGACGTGCCCGTATCGCCCAGCGGCGTTCGCCGCGGCCAAGGCAAGCGAGGGATCCGCATGCCCAACAGCCTGGGTCCACCAGGAGGCAGAACCATCTAGCTTGGGAGCAAGAAGGGAGCGGGACGATGATTCTGAAGATGAATCATAAACACTGAAGAAATCCGCCCAGGCGCTGTCGATCACGGTGACATCCTTGTCAGACTTGACTAGACCGTGTTGTACGAATGGCCACCAGATGGTATCCAATGTCCTGCGGGGCATGGAATCGAGCTCCTCGATCCGATGCGCGTGGCGTTCGTCCAAGTGGCGCATGGCGCGGAAAATCTCGCTGTCGCGACTCCTGGGAACTAAATTGGCATAGTAGGATTCCGTAGCGGAGATGTCTTTTTCGACATTTCCTTGGCGAGAGGGGGGAGGGTCCAGCGATGTGACATGTACCCCACGTTCAGAAAAATAAGGAGATAGATACTCGTAGTTCCGATAGTATTCATCACGGAAGAGGAGAATCGCATCCACGATGTACCCGCGCAAAAGAAGCGACTCGTAAGACGATATTGTGGACGAAATGCCGCCGAGCTTTGAATCCCCGACTAGGACCGTAGGAAGAAACAGTGGTCGATAACTTTCGAGCTGTGTTGTTCCGCATAGCGTTGGACTATGCACACCTTCGATACACGTCAGGAATGATACCATGCGGAATACAATACCACCACTCACTCAGGAGTGACTCTCACCTCCGGCAGTTTCTACATACATGTGACCCGGCTTCCCTGTCTGGACACATGCGCGGATGTGTTCGGCGATCGCGTTGACGAAAGTGTCGTCAGAGGGTGCGGAGGACTACCCAGGTCGTTTGATCAAAGGAAAACGTTCGCGGGGGAGCAACTCACCTCAACTCCCGACCTTTGAGATGCCATTCGAACCGCAAGATGGGGACTGACGGGATCATCGTATCGGAACAGGCAATGCGTGTTGAGCAAGTGCCGGTGGGGTCCAGCGTACCGTTTGATATGTCTAGTGCATCATCAACAACACTTCCGACTGGGACCGGATCAACATACGCATCATCGGCGTCCTGCGGCGCGCCCGTGCTGACGGGCTTCAAATAGAACGCATTGTGGTTTTCCAGAGTGGAGGCGCGAACGAAGGCGGTAGTGATGATCGTCTTCCCGACGTCGGTGTTTGCACCGAATATCTGGTGAATGCGAAGGTGTCTGTAGAGATGACTCATATCACATGAAACTTGAATGGAGCAAATTTTAACTTGAGAAGTGACGGAAACACTAGTAATTACCGACGGCTTAGATCCGTACAAAGGCCGCAAATACATACATCTGATCCACGGACAAAGCGAAGCAATCTATGAAAACAACAAAGACATGACCGGATGTCTTTGATCGCTGTACGTAGGAGGTATGGTAGTAAAATGGTCAATAAAATACATCGCGAATGTATTCCCGTGCCCATGGACCAAGTTCGTTATCAGCGATAGGGATGGTGACACCACACAGAGCAAAGTGCCGAGCGACGCTTTCCTTTGCGAGGGCGTCGGCGGAGCCCACGTACGGGACGTAGTTTATTTGGGGAGACACGCTAAAAGCCCCTCTCCTCAGGATATTCTCGTATCCTCCTGGCTCAGAGAAGAGGTCGGTAACGACCGCCATGAACTTTTGGCGGGCATCGCGAGACTCGTGGTCGTTGGGGAGCACGACTGGGCGAAGGCGAGCGACGGTTCGACTCGCTCTCATGTCGGTTGTGAACGGCCTCCCGTCTGCATCGCGTCGGATGCCCTTGGGACACGAGCTCGGATTGGAGGCGTAATAGGCGACCCAAGCTTCCACGGGGTCCTCTAAGCGAGGGTTATTCAAGGGAGCGGGAAGCCTGGGAAAAGAGGTAGGATGTTCCCAATCTGGAGTACGCCAGGTTGATAACAAATAGCGTTGTACTTCCGTCTTTTGCTCCCTGGGAGTTCTGTGAGCCTCGGAGCACAAAGCCTTGACTTTGGTCAAGGCCTGTTGGTTCCCTGGCTGGTGAGCGGCTTTGATGAGGGATTGGATCTGCTTGATGCTCTTGGGGAGCTTTGGGGGTTTGGGGGTTTGGGGGACAACCGACTGCCAGGGGTGAGAAGGGGGGAGATATTCTTCAATGAGGGACTGTGGGGACGGCTCGTCGTCATTCGAGGGCTGCCCTGCAGACAAAACGGCTGCGAAAGAGCGCGCAGCGACGCAGTCTGGGAGCTGGGCCTGTGGAGACGCGGGAGTGGCCATCGGAGGAGAAAAGTGCTGGGGAAGGGGGGACGATGGGAGTTCTGCGGGAGGGGTGTGGGGAGGAGAGGGGGCATCAGGCACGGCAGGCTTTGGAGTGGGGGTGGCGTGTTTGAGTCTCTGCTGGAGGGTCTCACAGTCGGCGCGAGTGGACTCGAGCTGGGCGCGGAGAGAGACGAGCTCTTCGCGGGCTTGGTTGCGCTCGAGACGGAGGCGCTCCATGTCGTCGCGCAGATCGCGCTCCTCCTCCTTCTGGCGTCGAGCGCCCTCGGAGACCCCCTTGTTGTACACGTCCTCGCGAGCGCGCTTCCGATCCTGGAAGGCGATCTGGAAGGCGGGCTGGTGCGGGGAGTAGCTCGCATCGGCGACGTGTTTCATGTACGCCGAGCAGACATCGCAGCCGGAGGGGTGCACGATGCCATAGTCGTCGAGGAACTCCCAGGGCGACAGGAGGGTGGGTATCCCGCGGTTGTCTCTGACGGACACGCGGTATGGCTCGTCGCTGCTGGACAGTGGGTACATTATTAAAATATATGGACTAGAGCACGGTCATCTCGTGGCACTGATATATCCTCTCCAACACGTGCTTGCCGTGCGGACGCCTGGCCTTGTTTGCGATTGTTATGGAGCGGTGACCACCTACGGCCCTCCAGGTACGCCAGGGCCCGCAAGTTTTCGGTCTTCTCAATGCTTAAATTGGTTTGCCGTCGAAAAAGAAATCAAAAAAGAAAGCCGTAGAGAGACATAAGAGGAGTTCGAACCGATTACACAGAGGTGAGTCTGCATGGAAGAATTGGACATTTCCTCTTTCGGATGGAGCATTCACAATGCCGTGCGGACGCCTGGCTTTGTTTGTTATGTACGGTTACATACTGCTCTACACAATAGAATGATTCAGAGTTTATTGAATAATAGACTCGAACCACAGCGATCACCCAATTTGAAGTTGGGGTATAACATGAAGAACAGACTATACAGATTGGATCTGTCTGCAGGAATGTCCAAAGGGCCACTCACAGTATCACTCAGCTGACCGAATGTTTTTGCAACGTATAGTCCCGGGTGAACAGTTCCGGGCAGTTTGGGCATGCATACGTGAATTCGAGGTGTCTCTCGTTGACGTGTCGCAGTAAGGCCTCCCCTCTTATCTCAGCAAAACAACCGACCCAGCAGCACACGAGTTGTGCTTTGTCTGGACCTCCTACGCCGTGATGGGAGCGCAGATGTTCGGAAAACTCGGGGCCTTGAACGAGCGAGCTACAAACAGCCTGGCCTGTCATCCAACCGCAAGGATAGTAGTGGGAAGGTTCGCGATCTGTCAGAGCATCGCCGAGTCCTGGGGTTTACACAGTCAATATCATCCTTCGCCAATCCCAAAGTCCCTACCTTGTCCGACCAGTCATCGTTGAAACCTAGGTCCTGGGCCATGGTGAATCTGTGCGAGAAGGTCGACTAGTGTTAGAATGATGATATCGTGCTTGCCGTGGGACAATTTCAGTCGGAGATCCAAGTCATTGAACTGCTGTGGCTTGAACCTTGATTTAACGCGACTATCATCCATTCCACGACGACCGCGATGGCAGCAAGACCGACCGTGACCGTGCAGTCCACCTCTGGAGGCAAGTCCCTCTCTCCCGTCCCTGTCTTGTCCTCATCCCCGTAGAGCCCAGCTCTCTCCCCCTCCCCGCCGTCCTCACCGCCCCGATCAGGCTCGATGTCGTGGCCCAGGTCCACAGTCAGTCCCACTCGCCCTATCCCACACTCCCACTCATTCCCCCCCAGAGAGCATTGCAAAGAACAAGCGCCAGGCCTACGCCGTCAGCGAAAAGGCTGGCCACCAGACCTCCGCAGAGTCCTGGGGTACCGGCCGTGCCGTCGCTCGTATTCCCCGTGTCGGCGGTGGTGGTACACACCGCTCCGGCCAGGTACTTCCATCCTCTCTTCCCCGTCCTCCCCCTGACCATCCTCTTAGGCTGCCTTTGGCAACATGTGCCGGGGTGGTCGCATGTTCGCCCCTACAAAAACTTGGCGCAAGTGGCACGTCAAAGTCAACCAGAACCAGCGTCGCTTCGCTACCGTCTCCGCCCTCGCTGCTTCTGCCCTCCCCTCTCTCGTCCTCGCCCGTGGCCACCGCATCGAGCAGGTCCCCGAGGTTCCTCTCGTCGTCCCCTCCGCCGTCGAATCCTTCAACAAGACCAAGGAAGCAGTCGCCCTCTTGAAGAGCATCAACGCTTACCCCGATGTCGTCAAGGTCACAAACTCTCGCACTCTTCGCGCCGGAAAGGGAAAGATGCGCAACCGTCGCTACCGCCAACGCCGCGGCCCTCTCATCGTCTACAGCGAAGATAACGGCATCGTAAAGGCATTCCGCAACCTCCCCGGTGTCGAACTTGCCAGCGTCAAGAGACTCAATCTCCTCCAGCTCGCCCCTGGTGGTCATCTTGGCCGCTTCATCATCTGGACAGAGGGTGCTTTTGCCCTTCTTGACCAGGTCTTTGGAACCTTTGACAGCCCATCCGCCTTCAAGAAGGATTACATGCAAGTGTCCACATTCCTTTCGATACTCCCTTCTCACTATTCCCTTTCTAGCCTTCCTACCGCCAAGATCACCAACCCCGATGTAACCCGTCTCATCAACAGCACCGAAATCCAGTCCGTCGTCCGTCCCGCCAACGCCAAGATCCAGAAACGACCCTGGACACAAAAGAAGAACCCCTTGGTCAACAAGGCTGTTCTCTTCCGCCTGAACCCTTACGCCAAGGTCCTCCGCAGACAGGAACTGCGTACGTCCCCTCACCCCGCCTTGGCCCAATACTCATCCTTGCCATCCCCAGTCCGTCAAGTGCAAAAAGATAAAAAGGAAAAGAAGTCGGGGTCCGTTGCTGGCGAGGCGTTCCTCACCACCCTGTTCGCTCCCTAAAGTGGCTCCACCGCCACAATATTGTAGTTGCCTGTTTTTCGTCTTATGGCCCACATGTCTTACGTGCACCTATGTCATGCCCGCAAAATACATGGAATATCCGTCCATGTACATGAGAACGGACATCAATATTTGGTATAAAATGGTGCGTATACGTAGGTTGGACGTGGCATTAACATTTCATCGTTGGCTTTTACCAACATACATCGCCTTACCCGAACAACGACAACAAAAAAGATTCTCAGAACGTCGGAGGAACTGCAGCCTTTTCCGAGAATCCAAATTGCCCCTCGGACAGGTTATTGAGCCTGTCTTCTTCCCTGTCAAGTTTGCGAACGGAGAACCAAAAGACGATCCCAGAAACGGCCGCCAGGATGGCAACTGCCATGTAGTTCCATACGAGCAACGGATCGGTGGACAAGGCTGTTCGGGAACGACACGATCAGATACGACCCACCACACGCACGCATGAAACGACTCACAGACGAACGCCTCGGCGATCGCAGCAGAGACCGCGTTCGTAAAGAGGAACACGGACATGACGAGCGAGCGCATGTTCTTCGGAGCCTTGGTGAACGCATACTCGAGCCCAGTGATGGAGGCGAAAATCTCGCTGAACGCGATCAAAACGTATCTATGGATCTATATAAGTTTTACCGCACGACGATCGGGTGCAACCGCTTACGATCCGGTTTGGATCCAGACGTCCAGGGACGAGACGAGCGGATTCCCTTGCGCGTCTTGGCAAGTACCTGCGTAGTCGCCGCACGGGTTCGTCTTGATCGTACCGTTTCAGCACGCATGCATTGCGAGTCTATAAACGAACTCGCCTTGTAAATGTAGTGCTGGACGACGGCCGCCCAAATCATGGCTGCGGTTCCGGCGACAAAGCCCCCGGCGATCCTCTTGAGAGCCGTAAATTTCCAGCCCCATCTTGCGAGCGCAGGGTATATCTGAGAAATATCAAAAGTCTACTTGACGACATCACAGACATGGCTCGCCGCCTACCAGTTGATCGCAGATGGGGATGAAAATGATGAGCGCCAAAGGGTCCAGGTTCGACAAGATATCGTTGGGCAGACCATGCGTGTCCATGGTGGCAGCTTGCGAGGTCAGATTGTTGTTCAACTGGTTAAAGCAGAGCCCTGCGCACACACACGAAAACCGTCATGGCCAGTTCACACGCGAGATATATAAAAAAAGAGACCCGCGTACAGAAGATCGGGAACCACGCAAAGACGCTGCAAGCCTTGAAACCACGCCGGACCTCGTCTACCCAGTTGTCGTCAAACTTCATCCACTTGGGTTTCTCGCCGACCACCTTGGAGGGCTTAGCGCTCTCCCAGAAATCATCAGCGGTAAGTTGTCTGAAGCATTGGACGGGGTTCCAGCTGAAGCGACCGCGAAGAGCGTATCGCCAAAGACGCATCGAAGTGCCCAGCACGGAGCCATTGGGGGGGGAAAGGCGGTATCGTCCGTGACCCAACCAGAGGATGATGGGCGAGAGAAAGAAGACGATCGTCGGGAGTGTGAATGCGAGCCAGAAACCCACATACTACGAGGCCATACGATGCTCAGAAACGGCCGTCAAAAGCGAGGAAAGCTCTTGCCTTTTCCGCATAGACCATGGTAATCTGCCCAATGAGCGCGCCGATGTTTATAAAGAGATAGTAATACTGGATCGGTGAGGGTGGAGTGCAATGGTGAGATGCAGGAACACGTACCATGTAGATTCTCGACGTCGTCTTTGTAGGGTCAACAATAACACGCTCGCCAGATTTGGTGGTAGCAATGAACGGTTTCGTGATTCGGTATTGCTCGGCGACCAACGGCGAGATATTCGACTTGAACCCGCCAGCTCCAGAACCCGTAACGATGAGAGACAATACAAACAACCCAGTTGATGCCTTCCCGCCGATGATACCGGGAATAGCAGAGATGATCATGATGACATGTCCAAGCATGGCCACAACCACGCTCCAGCAAACGGTCTTATAACGTCCCCAGTAGGTGTCAGCGATGTAGGCGCCACCGATAGGACAGACATATGACCTAGTATGATCACGTCACAAGCGGGACAAGAATGACTGAAACTAGATGCCTACCAAAATTGATAGAATGTAATCAATCCAGTAGACATCTGCTGACCACCCCCAAGCGCCCCGGACTGCCCAAACGCGCCACCAGCACCGGTCCGAGAACCGGGCGGAAGTGGTTGCTGGATGAAATTTACCTGTCAAAGTGAGTGCTTGATGAGCGCTTAAGCCACAGTTGGCGAATCGCACACGTTGGGCTTACAAAGACAGCACTGGTCCCTTTTGAAAATGGAATGTACGACGTTTGAGCATCAACGGGACGGCGAAAGACCAAATTTCTATACCATAATACTGAGGATGCCAGAGATTAACTCGGTTCTCACGGGAGATCGATGCACTTACCGAGAAACGCTCCGCCAACTCGACGACACCGATCACTACCACAAAGCATTGGAATGGATATGGGGAAAAGAGGGGACCACCCACTGTATGCGGCCCACGGAATGGCATCGGACACACGGCGAAGCGTGGCCAATTCTTCTGCTGATGGGAACTCGAGTCCCTCATGGGCACTATCGTCGTCATCATCCATGGGTACCGGATCCTTCTTTTCGAGGGAGGCCTCCAACGAGGGACGTCGGTCGTCTTCCACCAATCCGGCGGGGACACTGTGATCAAGCCCCAGGCCGGCCATCCTACTGTAGTCAAAGAGTGAGGGCAAGGTCTGAGAGGGATCCAGAAAGAGTTAGCTTCTTTTCATCCCCTCTTAAAGCGACTTCGGATGCTCAAAAGGCCCGAGTTCCTGACAGCAATAATTTGCCCCGTTCATGCGGTCGCGTGGTCCATGGCATAATCAGTCCGCAAAAACCGTTGATGGCCACGATAGTGGCGGCCAATACCAAGTACCCACGTCCAACTGCAAAGATTAACTGCCTATAGCCAGTCGTACATTTGGCGATCCACGGGCTTCTACCCGGCCGAGGTCTTCAACGACCAATTTAAAACACCAAGCATAACTTTCCGAATCGGAAAGCAGTACCTTCAGGAATGGCAGTCACTGACATGCAGATCGAGGTGAAACCGTTGAATGATCGCGGGTGTCATAGGGACACGGGCGTACCTCGATCACGGAAGGACAGCTTCGATTATATGCTCCCATATGGAAAACTCATCAACATTCATGCACTTGGAAGTTACGCTACTTACATGATGCATATGTAAACCGAACACTGTAAAAAAAAAAAAGAGGAACGGTCAAGACAAAGAGGAAAACATCAATGAGCGGAGATCCTCAGCCACCATGTTGGACCGTCGAGGCGTTACCTTGAACGGGAACGGAAGAGGGTGGCTTGAATTAGCAAGGTTCTGTCAATTTAACATGACGTGTGTGATACATTCGACAACGTACATCGCAATCCCGCTTGACCACTGCGGCTCAAAATCAATTTCAGTTCCGTCAGTCTCTGTCGCCCTGGAGAAATCGAACAATGCGAGCATCCCGGATATGGCATACCAAAGGGAGGCATCAGCAACGTGCCGTCCCACACATATCCTAACAGTCAATGTGTCGTTTCAGAGCTCACTGTATAGTACCAGCATACTAACCTTCTGCCAAATCCGAAAGCGTAGCCAACAGTATCTTGGATTAGATTTCCCTCTGTATCCAAGAAGCGTTCGGGATCGAAATCAAAGGGTCTTGGATACCTCGCCTCATCGTGAGTCATCGCCCTAGGTCCTTTGTCAGTCGAACAAGGAGTAGAGTCTACCCTAGGCGTACCAGATATTTGGCATCACAGTGGCCCCTAGGTTCGAGTCAGATAAGCTGGAAACTTGGCGAGGAAAAGTATTACCTTTAGGAATATAGTAACCCTCGTATACGTCACTATCCGTAGTGGCATGCGGAATCGCTAGGCGGGGCAATGTGTACAAAACTCGGGAAAGAGGATAATAGACATCTTACAGAGAGGCAGGATAGGATGCCACCTCAATGTTTCTCGCAGGACAGCATCAATATACTTCAACGACGGCCTGTCGGTCCACACTGGCAACCTCAAAGTTCCCACAGTGACATCGATAATACTCTGCGCTTTCTTCTGGACTTCCGGAAAGAGAACCATTGCAAGAACGAACACCTGGAGCGTCGACGCTGTCTGCATAAAACATGAATTACCAACTTATATGTCGGTCACTGGGTCACTCACAGTCTCCGATGCAGCTGCAAGATACGCAACGTCAAAATCAAACAGTATACACCATACTCAAGTATATTCCTCACCTCCAAAAGCAGTTGCCGCGGCTTCCTTAATCGCCTGAAGCAAGTGTGTTTCTTCATCAGACCCATTGGTTCTCATTCTATGCAACGCGTCGGAAATCATTGACGGGCCTGCTGTCCCCTCCTTCTAGAAGAGGGCTTCAAGGTGAGGCACCTACGACGCAACAGAACTCACCATCTTCTCCAAGACATCCTCAAACGGAGTATCTACCCATCCTTTGGACCACTCTCTTGATTGTGCAGCTTTCTTGTGGATGTCCATTCCAGGAAACCAAGAAGGGAGTGACAATACTAGTTGGTATAAGAGCACGACATTTGGTGAGGAAGTGGAAAACCTACAAAAAGGAAATACACTAAAGAATGCTGCGATCTCGGGCCGAACCTCCTCTACGGCCAATTTTAAGGCCCTACCGACAACATTCACCATGGGGTCGTTCTTCGGCAGTGTCTCATAGTCGTAGACTGCTGACATGATAATGGATGAGGAATACCTGTTCCGACGAGAAAGCTGTCAATATATCTGGGTCCAAAAACCAAGCCCATACGTATGAAGATGCTCAAGACAGGCCTCCGGATCTTCGAAGATGGCCATTAGTAGCTGATGTAACTTGCGCTGTTGCATCGGACGATACTTTGGTGCAGTATCAGCCCTGAATGCTTGGTGAAAAAGTCTTCTCTGTAACCGCCATCTGTCCCCATAACGTAGCAGCACGGTATTGAAGTCCACGCCGAACCTATGGACAGTACTTATTAAACCTGACAGTAGTGTAGCGGGCAGAGTCCATACAGCGCATTCGTCGGTATTTCCGGCCGATCGGAGTAGATATTAGAGCGCTGTTCCAAGAGCGCTCTGGCGACCTTCTCAGAGTTGATCACGATGATCTCCTGGTTAAATAAACTAGTGTAGACCAGATCACCTGCGCAAGATGTTAACTATCGTTCAGTTCGTCTATACAGAGTAGAATTACCATAGAGGCTGGCCCATTTTGTATAAGTGAGCCATGGGGAAGACGCGTCAATACCTCGAATATTCCCAGCTATTGGTAGCGGCGGTGGACCAGGTGGCAAGGGCAGAGCACGTCTCTTCCTCCGTAGCCGGAGATACCCAATATCGAAGGCGACACCACAGAAGATGGCGACAAGACAAAACTGTTGCCAAATCGACGGTGACATGGACGAGGAAAACAAAAGTATAAGGCCAGGGTCCCCCCACCGATAAGTTCAAGTTTGTACTTGGCCGAGCTTCGCATGCGAATGATGTGATGAGAAAGAATTTTTCTTCTCGATTCCCGTGCCAAATTCAATCCTGTGATAGACATGACTCTTTGCTGCATAGCTGAATGCAGTCAGCAGACGTTCAAGCTACCAAAGACGCTGCCACTGTGTACCAGACATTGAACTGCAGAGAAAAGCACGAGACTGAGCAACGGCGGACGAGCGGAAGAGCACGTAATGTTCAGGAGCAAAGTTGCAGGGTAGCCTAATTGACGAAGCGAGGCGGTGTGCGCGCCAAATTAGTGTCCGCGGACCCATTTATTTATTTAACTTTACCATCGAACTTAAACGCCAGAAAGTCAGTCGGACAATCCCCGACGAGACGGGGCTGCCCCGTATTTCCGCCACGAACCCCCCACGTTCAGATTGATGAATTGCGCCGTCACCAAAAGGCAACCGCGCGACCTAGGCGTTTCTCTGAATCGGCAGCCATTGCACTTCGACATCGTGTCGATGTAATTGACCCATGGAATTCAGAGTCTCCGTCATGTCAGTATTCAGATAACCAGCAAACACTCGGCCAACAGATACTTCCTACTTTCCAGACCGACAGGCAACCAGATTGCCATCTCTCTCAGAACTCAGTCTGACCGGCATGCAAACTTGCGGTTGGCGGTCCTTGGAGGAACAAGTCACGCGAGGCAACGCTGCAAACACGTTTCTACCTGAAGTGGTGCATGGATATTTTGCCGCAGTCCGAGATACCCTGGTTGACCGCTAAACCATGCAAGGCCTTCCAATGTTCGAGTCTGAGTCGTTTTATTCCTCGCCGTTCGCAGCACACGCCATTAGTGCTGCGGCAACCGCTTCTGTCGTAATGGCAAGCATGTCTATGCCTACTTCCCGTCATAAAACCATTTCGGTGAGCATTCACCTCTACTCATGTCGTTCATCGAGCCTCATCGTTTCAACCGCAAGCTGGTCGAAATGCTTCCATTCGCCTCTTCCCTGTGCATTCTTGCCGCTCTCGCCACCGGTTCCTTCGCTCTTCAGAGTACCGCCAGCGTTTCTGCTTCCCCTGATGTCAGCCAATCTAGGATGTACTCCAGTGCCATTTCAAGCATCATCGCTGCAGTCACCCCTATGCTGGCACTCATTTATTTCTGTCCATTGTACCTCTTGTACCGGCACTCGAAACGCCACCCAAGAACACTCAACAAGGTATCTGGAATTCGTATCCAGCAGTATGGCCCACGTAAGTCTAAGAGTCGTTGGTCTCGCTCTTGGCAGTAACCTTGTGGCTTACACGTGCTTCAGTCATCTATATTTTTTTGCTGTTCACCAGCCTAGCGGAGGTTGATTCATTCACATTGATGTCCTGGATTACTGAGTGACTGCATTACATATAGGTCGCCGATGCAACTTGGCTTTTACTACAGTACAAGTTCAACAACAACGCACCTGACTCAACGACACGCACAGGCGTGCGTTTCCTGCTGTGAGTACATTCCGCCAGTGGCTAAATGTCCACATTCCCTTGTTGATATCGTGCAGGTTTGCAGGATGTTGGACCACCGTCACGTCTGGAACGTATACACTTTTCTTCCTTGACCCGCTCTGGTCACGACGTCCTATCGCGTCGATTGGCACGCAAGCAGTATGGGTACTCGTAACCTGGGTCTTCTGGGTTGCGGGCACCGGAGTTCTCAACAAATCCCTTCCCTCGCTATTCATGAATGATTCCTGCGAAGGAGTCGTTTACTGCGGGCAGTTGCAAGCACTGTTTGGTGAGTGTATTTCTAAGGCTAGTAGGTGTCACCACTGACCATCCCCGCAGTAATCTCGGTCCTCGAAATGTTGGTATTTGACGAAAATCGAGTGCTTGTTATGCTGACTTGAGTACCTGGCAGACTTACTTTAACGTTTGGGATGATAGTTATGACATGGCTGGTGTGGAGGTCTGCGCGGTACGTCCGTCAACCAGTGGTGATCAGAGTGCCTCCAATATGACACGGCATTGTCATGCGTTGGGGAGATAGGAGTATGCAAGTATGAATTGTGCAGACATAGAACAATACCGCTCGCTGGATCGAACTCGTGTCAGGCTGTTAAACGACTTGATACCCACACAAGAAACCTTTCATCTTTTGGCATTACAATGACCCTTTGGTCAAATTTATAGTTCATGATTGATAGCCATTCGTTATATCTTGTTACCGTTGAAATGCGATGTCGGGCCGGATCCGTGCCAGCCCTACGCTGAAAAGTGGATTTCACTCAGACTGTGCATGCACCATTCAAGTTCCTCTTGTTGTTTCCAGAGGCTGGATCATCCGAATACATAGGACAATGATTACTGGGTGTAGTAACGCCGATTCAACATGATTTTTCAACGAGTCTTGTTTGAGAGATGTTTCTTTTCATTTCAACAGCTACGCCGGGGATGACAGAATTGGGAGTTCTCCGATTGGTTGGAGCGAAATCGCCGCACGGAACAAACCGGCACGATCGGGAACTAAAATGGATTTAGGCGAAAAAAACCGACAAGTACAAACCGTCATCATCATCTTTTTGGTCCACCATCCACTCTAGGCTCGACGCCGTATTCCTTTTTTTCACGACCACTTAGACTATCGCAATGCCTTTTGCTGCTGGTTGGTTCCTACCTCTTTCCATCGAACTAGCGTTGACCTCTCTGGCACAGGTGACTCTGGCAAGGGTGCTTCCCTCTTCAAGACGCGTTGTGCACAATGCCATACTGTTGGTGCTGGTGAGCCCAACAAGGTTGGACCCAACCTGCATGGGTAGGAACGACTCGACTAGCTTGGAGGCTGCTTGCTAATTGGTATCCAGGATCTTCGGTCGTAAGACCGGACAGGTCGATGGCTTCCAGTACACCGCTGCCAATGTTAACAAGGGTATTACATGGGACGAGACGACACTGTTCGAGTATCTCGAGAACCCTAAAAAGGTATGCGACTCTTCTTCCCGTGCTCCAACCAATCATGGACACCTCCACTACTTAGTACATTCCTGGTACCAAGATGGCTTTCGCGGGACTCAAGAAGGAGAAGGACCGCAATGACCTCATCACCTGGCTCAAGGAATCGGTAAGCTAAGCGTTTGGGGATTTTGCTTGCCACCAAATCAATACTAATGCCACTGACATTCTAGACCGCTTAATTTTATATCCCATCGTCACGGACATCTCGATCCACCATCTACTTTATCACGTTAGCTTGGTCCTATTCCTTAGACGACCATACTGCATAGTACCTGCATACTCCCCCACTCATATTGCCATGTATTCGCCACTGATGCTATTCTCGGTGGAAATAAAGCAGAGGATATCACCTAAAGCCTTCTTACCCAAAATGAGCGTGATCTAGGAGTGTCAAAAATTGCATCAGAAAACATCCAAGTTGGATCAAGCAATAAATAATTCGTGTTCAGAAATACAACGTGAATATAGTACAAGGCCAGAGGATAATTTAGGGGGTATGACGATATTGGTAACTTGCGAGATCACCCTCATGCATCGTACATGAGGAGATATGATGGTCTGATTGCATTCTCCGTGTAACAGACCAGTTCGTCGTAGTTCAGGGAACCTCCGAGGGAAACTTCAGCGAGAACCTGGATCATCCAGGCGCAGTCAACACCCGACAGACAACCAAAAACATTATGAAGACACACCGAATCATAGCCCGCTGGAGGTGCAGTCAGCGCGGTGTTGTCCTGTGTCATCTTATACCCTTTCCCAACGACAACTTTGTTGAGAAGCATCGCCTTCTGCTTCGAAGGCTTGACATTGCTTGAGTAGTCGTTGGATTTCGAAGAGGTCGAGGACGTGTAGACGCCAGAACCAAACCTGTCGTCCTTCACGGTCATCACGCTGTTCATCACAGGAAACCGGTTACTTGCCTGCCCCAACCAGTCTTCTTGCCAAAGAGATTCAAACTGTACGATGTACGGATGATACCACAGAGAGAGCACGATGTTGACGAGCACAGGGTGGTGTTGCCATTGTCCCCCAGAAGACATTCTCTCGTCGTTCCGTGCCAACGACGGTTTTCATTTCCAGAAGACCGTCCGGCAGCTGCAAATTTGCCTCGAGCCTCGACAGACGCCCTGTTGGTCCTCGGTAAGACGAGAGGTGTATGTAGACGGCAAAATCACCCACCGATACGCATCATATTTCGAGATGGAAGTGGGGTGTCCAACGACTTTGTATACTCGGGACACAGTTGGACAAGGTGTCGGGTGCCGCCACGAGGCCTTGAATTGGTCGGCAACTATACACTGTGAGACTTCTGGGCATCGGCTAAGTTACTATAGCATACCGCTCTGGAATGTATCATGCGCATTGGGGACTTCAACCAGGAGCGGCGCATTCTTTTCCACCTTCGAAGTACACGCCTTGCAAAAATTACCCTTGTTGACGGCTTTCCCGCACAGCAGGCAGCCGTTCTTCAGTGGTCTGGAGCGCAGAGCCATAAGTATTGCATTGACTAGATCGAATTGCGGGCGTACGGACTTGGAGGGTGTTACGGATGCACCTCCTGCGGCTCCTGCAGCCTTTGCTTGCTGTGCGCAAGTTTTGCTACAGAAAGAATGAGTCGTCTTCCCATCGTTATGTTTGGGCTTCTTGTGACAGTACTGTAAGGTATTGCGTCACTATCAACGGATTCGCAAAGACGACCACAGAAGGTAACATACGTCACACATGTTGGCTTTGGCACGGGGGGTAGCCTTGGCGCCCTTTCCCTTCGCAGGAGGATTGCTGCCTGACGCAGTCTTGTTCTGAATCTTAGCGGCACACGTCTTGCTGCAGTAGGAGTGGGTCTTCGTTCCATCAAAGTATTTGGGTTTCGCGTGGCAAACCTGCAAGGGGAGTAAATCGACGGTGCTACATGCGTCGGGAAAGTGGCATACATCACAAAGACCGGCTGCGTTCATTGTGGTCTGTCGAGTGGGTGGGGTATTGGATGCTGGCTGGGGTTGCGGAGGTTGAGCCTGCGCAGATTGTCCCTGGGCACTTTGGGCAGCTAAGTATTGACCAGCCATCGTGCCAAGCACAGCAAGTGCAGTGTGCATGGGGGGAAGTGCAGCACTCATATCGAATTAGGGGGTGCTTGCTTTCCGCGAAGGAATGAAGCGTGTGAACGAGGTTTGTGCGAGTTGTCAACGATTGCTCGCCAGGAGCAACTCTAGTGTGCGGATAAGACAAGAGAGGTTAATGATGCACTGGGCGGCAGAAGGGGTGTTTTATAGCCACACGGACGCGCGCGTAGCGCACGGTGGTGACTCCAAACGCGAATAGAGCGTGTTCTCCGCGAGGACAATGGCCTTCGTGGCTGAGGAATTTCTGATTTTACCGCCATTATTGCGGTGTGGCCGGGCGGCGTCGTTGCCGAGGTAAAGCTCACCTCAAGCTCGGCACAAGGCAGCCACACCTTGTACATAGCAACATTGACCACGTGCAAGTACCAGTGCGCTTTTGATCCGGGGTTGGTCACTACGTTCTTGACCGCGCCGCGAGGCATGCCGTTATGGAGACGCGCCGATGGATAGCACGGCATCTCTGTGCTGCTGGCTGCCAGTGGCTGCCAGTGGCTGGATGGCGGTCCCCAAGCCAGACCTAATATTTCGAGATCAGAAGATAGTCGTTCATACTATACTAGTAGTTGGTAGCAAAGGGTCCAGTGACTCGTATCGAGGACTAGGGGTTCACAGCCACCATGCACACCCGTGACCGACGAAGCCGGCGACGCCGAGACGTTATCTTACAAACAAGCTTAGATACCAGTCTAATACTAGGATACATACATACATAATACAGTCGTGGATATGGCTATCGTACAAAATATGCGGGTATCAATATAGAAACAAACCTCCATACTATAACTTATACCTAGGAAGCAGGAAGCAGAGCCATGGCTGCCATGCGCTGACAGTTAGCTTTCTGTGACCTTGAGCTCTCGCAATTACAACGCGACTGGGGTCTTAAACATCGTCCGCACAAATGCCTTTAGATTTGGTACACGTCGTGGCTTGTCCCCATACACAACTAGATACGCTGGACGCACGGTGTCATTGTCGTAGGTGACCGTTTCTGTTCATCATCATTCTTGGTCCCTGAAAACGTCATACATGATCAGACGAACCTTCATAATTCAGGTCCCACCCGATTTCTCCAGCAATCTACGAAAAACATTAGACAGATAGTCGTGCAGGGTATCATTCCCATACCGAGTCGTACCCATTCGGCGGCGCGATTAGGTCAGGAGCGTTTCGATATCTCTTGTAGGGCCTCCCAACAACAACACGGCTGAGAATCATTATCCGCAGAGAGGAACTTTCAGAGAGATTGGAGACATAATCATCTGCCTCTGTTATGTATAAGAAACAATGGCCTATGCCAGCCATCAACTTGGAGGACGCACTCGAGGAGCAGGATGTGGTATAGATGCCATGTCCGAATCTGAACCGCCATCAAAATACAGTGGTTCCAAGCGTAGTTTCACATACCTTTTGAACGAATTCTTTGAGCCTGAAAGCTATGTGAGGGCAGGTGAAAAGAAGCAAGGGATAGACTTACCACATTTGCTCACATCAAATGAACTGCGCAAGATGGAGCACAGATAGCATTGGTCGAGACCGCAAAGGAGCACACTGGCCGAAGACTCCCCTAATAGACACGCACGGTTGGTACCGTGGAAAAGGAGTTTCTCGTTTCCTCGCATGTCTTTGGCTTTGAGAGTGTTCTGGACCCGATCTCTGTGATATATTAGGGGGCTCCGCGATGGGAAGGAACGATAGATATGTACCTGTAGCTGAGAAACGGCTCGAGAGCAGGTTCTGGCCAGAGAACCTTGAAGATATTGGATATCGGGCCTCGCTTTCTTACGGTGACGCCACCCTTTGACGAAGAGTTGCTCGACTATATTTGTAACATATATCGGCCTTTTTTAACACTAGCTGGAAGGAAGGAAGATCACGCACCTTCAGCGAAGTTGAGGTTATCTCTATCAAGTCGGACCAGCCGATTTCGTCGACCACTGGCATTGGAGGTGTTCACTGGGTTATCAAGAGAAAACCCGTCAGGAGGCACTAGCTTTACCCATCCATCTTTGTGGGGAGAAGCCATGATCGGATTGAACTGACACTGCGAAATGGACAGAAGGGGAAAACCAGAGATGTGAGATTATATGTTGCCCATGGCGCACCTCGCCTCCGCTGCACCTCATCGGCACAGACAATGGGACTGAAGCGACCGTCGCACATGTTGCTGCAAACGACGTGGACAATTAGTCAACCCTACTAGTATCCGCCCGGCGCGGTCTTCGTGATATTCGTCTTCGAAACCAGCACAATTGACATGACGCGTGGCTCCTCCATTTTGCAATCAAATTCCCGGAGCAGCTGCTTCCATCCGCATCACGTACGTAGAAACCCTGGTTTGTGGTGCCCACCACTCGCCCACCACGCAGCACACCCACGCTGTTAATGGATGCAGTATCTAGGCCGTCCAGAAAAGGCAAGTGAGTAAGATGGAGTAAGGCGCAGCCTTTGAAAACACGTTGCAGCTGGCTGGCTTGTCAAGCGCCCGGCCGTGGGCTGGGTCATTCCAACGCTTGGCCCGTCCTAGGTCGTTCGGTTCGTGGCGAACACCATCATTCCGAGATACTTCCGTCGTGGGAAGTGTCAACTACATCGCCTTCTCGGAGGAGCCTTATAAAGATCTCCTTTCTCGCGAGCCGTGAGGGAAACTATCATTTCAACTTGCGCTGACTCCATCACATCCCCTGTATATCTTCAAAATTCTCTATCTACTCGTTGCAATCTTCGTTATCACGGTCGGAATACTAGACACCCGTCCGATCATGGTCTTTTTTGGACGCAGAGGATCCCCAACTACACCTCAATCTGCCGGACAAAGGCCCGTTACACAGCACTCTGCCCAAAGGTGTGGCGGGTTGTCTCCGACATCTTCTGCCTTCTAATGTATCATCCAGCAATTCCTACCTTAAACAGCCATCACGAAGTGCCTCCAGCGATGACACAAAAGCGGACTATCCTCCCCTTTCAGCCCCTGTTGCTCCCACCGGCGGATCCATACCTCCATTCCGAACACCAAAGACGCCGCCGGTCCTATTTTACGACAAGAAAGACCCATTCTACGAATTCACCAACTTTTCGCCGCACGATGTCATATACAAGGGGAAGAAGTATCCAACAAGCGAACACCTTTTTCAAGCACTCAAGGTACGTGTTATAAGCTCCTCACTTATAGATGCTGAAGTTGGCTCTTGCACGCTGGTCTCGATGGCCATTCGTTTAGTTCCTGGACGACCATCCCGAGATCGCAGAGCGCATTCGGACTTGTGGTGAAAGACCAATGTGGGCTTTCGATGAGGCACATCGGTACCAAAAATGGGTGCGCTCGGATTGGAGACAAGTCAACATAGAGAAGGTACCCGTAATTTCTTTCTAGTGGGCGCTTTCTACACAAACTAAGTTTCATCGTGTAAACCTAGATGGACATTGCTCTTCGCCACAAATTTACTCAACATCGCGACCTCAAAGCGTTACTGTTAGGAACAGGTGGCGCTGACCTCGTTGAGGTGAGAGGAGTCCTACCATTTCGTTCCACCTTCGGATTCAACGGTTTTAGGATTCCCCGCGTGATTATTTCTGGGGAATCGGGGCTGATCGCTCTGGCCGCAATGAACTTGGAAAAGCCCTCGTAAGACTTCGGGAGGAACTACGCGAAGAACAGGATAACCCTTCCCGGATTCCCACTGCCCGACGAGATACAAATCGTTTATCAGTTCAAGATCTTCCTTCCCTTGTACCCACTCAACAGACTTCCTATGCGTGGTTTTGGTCAATTCTTGGGAGCAGACCCACCAACCCACCTCAGGGCAGTGGACTTTGTGAGGTATGATTGAGCACCTGCCCCAAGCTAACAGCACGCCATCTGAACGATGGTCAATACAGTTTTGCCAGGAAAGACCCAAGTTCCCAAGCCATCCTTACTGCGGGCGGACATGCGCCACAGAAGCAACTAAGATGTGCAGCGTGCGTACTTCAGTACCAACATCTTCATCACATTGACATCGCGTGTCTTGCGTCTTCTCTCGCAGTTTTGTCGCTCAAAGCCTCGCTATGGGAGGGACCCCTACTGTTCAAGAACCTGCGCGGCCAAGGCGAGTGAAGGAGTTTGATTTCCCGAAGTTGTTATATATTCTGTGGAGCATGATGCTAGTTTGGTGGGGCTCAAAATATGGACATGGTTTCGTGAATTATGACTCATATCTTGGTACCGTCCTATTTTCGTCATCCGCGTTCAATTCGATGTAACTTTGGTACAATCAGCCCAGGCTATTTATTATATGTCAACGACCAATCAAAGTGTTAAAATATGGACAGGTAATAAACAGGCAATGGGAACAACAATTCTGTTATCCATGCTGAACACGTGACGGATCATTGCAATCGCTTGACTTTGTTAGAGTCATACTGCGTCCGATGACTTATAAGGTGAGAGGGTAACACACAGCTTGCATTTGTTGGTCAGTTTTGGGTTTCGGTCTCCACATTATCTCCGCTGACGCAGCAAGTGTGTACATGGAACGCTGGTCGTCAGAGATTTGAGAGAGCCTCTTTGCTCTAGTTTCCGCTGTGACACATTCGGCTGAGTGCCTATGGTACCCGTCCTTAACAAATCGAACTTGGCTGGCGTTTGAGTGCATCAGAGGGTCGTCGTCGTCGGGGCCAAATTGCATGCGACAACCTAGGATAGGGTTGGGGTCTAACTCAGTAGCTTGAGTTCGCGACTTCTGTTTTGCTCGACAGCGGTGAGTGCCAACTTCGCCCCACACAAAGAGTTCCAGACCAGCTCACAATTGCATCGTTCACCCGTCTACCCGGGCCACATTCCCATCACTACCTTTGAGAATACATTCCCCACCGTAGGCTCCGCCTCATGGCATTCACGAATCACGATGCCACTTCAATTCCATACCGCCTAGTTTTATATCCCATCGTCACGGACACCTCGATCCGCCATCTACATTATCACGGATAGCTTGGTCCTACAATACTGCATAGTAGCTGCATACTCTCCCACTCATATTGCCATGCATTCTCCACTGATGCGATATCACCTCAATCCTTACCCAAATTGAGCGTGATCAAGGTATACTGAGCCTCAAAATCGCACCAGAATACGCTGGGCCGAGCAATAAATAAATCGTGTTCACAGATTCGTGAATATGGTGCAAGGAATAGCGATATTGGTGGGTTGCAAGACCACCCTCATGCGTCGTAAATGAGAAGATATGACGGTCTGATTGCATTCTCTGTGTAGCAAATCAGTTCGTCGTAGTTCAGGGAACCTCCAACTTCAGCGAGAACCTGAAATCATGCGCAATCAACACTCGATGGACAATCAAAAATATTGTGAAGACACACCGAATCATAGCCCTGTGGAGGTGCAGTCAGCGTGGTATTGTCCTGTGTTATCTTATACCCTTTTCCAACGACAACTTTGTTGAGAAGCATCGCCTTCTGCTGCGAGTGCTCGACGTTCCTCGAGTAATCGTTGGATTTCGAAGAGGTCGAGGACGTGTAGACGCCCGAACCAAACCTGTCGTCCTTCACGGTCATCACGCTGTTGATCACAGGAAACCGATCACTTGCCTGCCCCAACCAGTCTTCTTGCCAAAGTGATTCAAACTGTACGATGTACGGATAATACCACAAAGAGAGCACGATGTTGACGAGCACAGGGTGGTATCCCCATTGTCCCCCAGAAGACATTCCCTCGTCGTCCCGTGCCAACGACGCCTTTCATTTCCAGGTGACTGCCCGGCAGCTGCAAAATTGCCTCGAGCCTCGACAGATGCCCTGTTGGTCCTGGGTAAGACGAGAGGTGTATGTAGACGGCAAAATCGTCACCCACCGATATGCATCATATTTCGAGATGGATGTGGGGTGTCCAATGACTTTGTATACTCGACGCACAGTTGGACAAGTTGTCGGGTGTCGCCACGAGGTCTTGAATTGGTCGGCAACTATACACTATGAGACCTCTGAGCATAGGCTAAGTTACTATAGCATACCGCTCTTGAATGTATCGTGCGCATTGGGGACTTCGATCAGTAGCGGTGCATTCATTTCCACATTCGAAGTACACGTCTGACTGCAAAAGTGACCCTTGTTGACAGCTTTCCCGCACAGCAGGCATCCGTTCTTCAATGGTCTGGAGGGCGGAGCCGTAAGTATTGCATTTACTAGATCGAATCGCGAGGCTACGGACTTAGAGGGTACTACGGATGCTCCTCCTGCTCCTCCTGCAGCCTTTGCTTGCTGTGCGCAAGTTTTGCTACAGAAAGAATGAGTCGTCTTCCCATCGTTATGCTTGGGCCACTTATGACAATGCTGCATGGTATTGGGTCACTATCAACGGAATCACGGAGACAACAAAGGCAACACACGTCACACATGTTGGCTGCGGCACGAAGGGCCATAGAGCTCTTTCCCCTCGCAAGAGGATTGTTGCCTGACGCAGTCTTGTTCTGAATCTTAGCGGCACATGTCTTGCTGCAACAGGAGTGGGTCTTCGTTCCATCAAAGTATTTGGGTTTCACGTGGCAAACCTGCAAGGGGAATAAATCGAGGGTGCCATATGCGTTGGGAAAGTGGCATACATCACAAAGACTGACTGCGTTCGTCGCGGTCTGTTGAATGGGTGAGACATTGGATGCTGGCTGAATCTTGGCGGCACATGTCTTGCTGCAACAGGCGTGGGTCTTCGTTCCATCAAAGTACTTAGGTTGCGTGTGGCAAACCTACAAAGAGAATAAATCGAGGGTACCACATGCGTCGGGAAAGTGACATACATCACAAAGACTGACTGCGTTCGTCGCGATCTGTTGAACGGGTGGGTCTAGTAGCGCAGCTAGGCATTGACCCATTGCGACAAGAGAGTGCAGCACTCAGATCGAGTGTATGAACGAGATTGGCGCGAGTCGTCAACGATTGCTTGCGAAGAGCAGCTCGAGTGTGCGGATAAGACAAGAAGGATGGTTAATGGTGCACGCTCCCTGGAAAGGGTATTTTACACACGGACGAGCACGCAGCGCCCGGCGGGAACTCCTCGAGGAACGCGAACAGGGCGACACACAATGCTGTGAAATTTCTCATTTTATGGACTGTGGGGAGCGATGTGGGGAAAAGACTTGGGCGGCTATTGACAGCACAGCATCTCTGTGCTCACTAACCACAGCCACGCGACTGTCACAGCACTGCAGGCCCCAGAGTAATCTAAACCTTGCCTTGCAAACACATTATTTTCACGAGCAACACATGCTCAGATACCTTGACTTATACTCATGCAACCATTTACACAGAACAGCAGAAAGCAGAACCCTGAGCTGATAGTTAGCTTGCCGTGGCCTTGCGCTTTCGCATCATGACACCATTGGGGTCTTAAACATCATCTGCACAAATGCCTTCAGATTTGGTACACGTCGTGGCTTCGCTGGACGCGCGACTGGGGTCTTAAACATCAGCTGCGCAAATGGTGGCTTGTCCCCATACACAACCAGATACGCTGGACGCACGGTGTCATTGTCGTAGGTGACCGTTTCTGTTCATCATTATTCTTGATCCCTAAAAACGCCATACACGGTCAGACGAACCTTCATAATTCAAGTCCCGCCCAGTTTCTCCGGCGATCTACGAAAAACGTTAGATAGCTAGTCGTATGGGGCATCATCCGCTTACCGAGTCGTATCCAGATGATGGTGCGGTTAGGTGGGGATCGTTTCGAGATCTCTTGTCGGGCCTCCCTACAACAACGCGACTGAGAATCATGACCCGCAGGGAGGCACTTTCAGAGAGATTGGAGACATAATCATCTGCCTCTGTTATGCATAAGGAATAATAGCCTATGCTAGTCATCGACTCAGAGGACGTACTCGAAGAGCAGGATGTGGTATAGATGCCATGTCCGAATCTGAACGCCATGAAAATAGAGTTGTTCCAAGCGTAGTTTCACATACCGCTTAAACGAATTCTTTGAACCTGAAAACTATGTGAGCAGGTGAAGAGGAGTAAGCGAATAGACTTACCACATTTGCTCACATCAAATGAGTTGCGCACGATGGAGCACAGATAGCATTCTTCGAGACCGCAGAGGAGCACACTGTCCGAAGATTCCCCTAATAGACACGCACGATTGGTACCGTGGAAAAGGAGTGTCTCGTTTCCTGGCTTGCCGTTGACTTTGAGAGTGTTCTGGACTCGATTTCTGTGATGTATCAGGGACAATGATAGGCTGGTGGGAAGGAACGATAGATAAGTACCTATAGCTGAGAAACGGCTCCAGCGCAAATTGTGGCCAGAGAACCTTGAAGATATAATAGATGGCCGGTCTCGCTTTTTTGCGGTGACGCCACCCTCTGACGAAGAGTTGCTCGACTATATTTGTAACATATATCGGCCCTTTCCAACACCAGCTGGAAGGAAGGAAGATCACGTACCTTCAGCGAATCTGGAGTTATCTCTATCAAGTCTGACCAGCCGTCGTCGACCACTGGTATTGGAAGTGTTCACTGGGTTATCAAGAGAAAATTCGTCAGGTGGTATTAGCCATCCATCTTCGTGGGGAAAAGCCATGGTCAGATTGAACTGACACTGCGATTGGACAGAAGGAGGAAAGGTGAGATACTGAGGCTATATGTTGCCGCATGGTACGCCTCGCCTCCCTGCACCTGCCATTGGGTGATAATGGGACTGAACGTGACACATGCTGTACTGCTGTATGTACAGCAACTTCGTCAGTTACCAAGGTCATTCGTCAGTTTCGCGATGAGTCGAGAACTCTGCAAAACCTTCCCATTGTCCATAGCATATTTCAGAGTACTTCGAACTTGAACGAGCTTATCTGAAGCAAAAACTTGAATGAGCGAGATCGTCAAAAGTTAATTTGTCACGCTGAATCGTAGTGAATCGTGTCATCTGCTGACTGGTGCCGAAGCTGCGTACGGTCGCATCTGATCTGGACCGACAAGGGTCCCAGTTTGATGTAAATCCTGGCATTCTGCTCTCACCATTATCGCTTCCCAACACCTAGGACCACCAAAATTCCTGGCTGAGTGTGTCGAGCGGAGTCTTCCGGCTTGTATGAGACTCCCGTGACAATTCTGTGGCTGATGAATGTCTAGGCCGTCCAGAAAAGGCAAGTGAGGAAGATGGAGTAACTTGAAGGCACAGCCTGGAAAACACGTTGCAGCTGGCCCCGTCAGGCACCCGACCGTGGCAACAAAATGAACGTTGGGTCATTCAATTCTCGATGTTGCGAAACTGACGACTGGCCTGAGTCCTGACGTTGCTGCACTGTGCACAGCATAGTAATGCTTGGCCTGTCCTATGTTGTTCAGTTTCCCCTCGTGGCGAACCCTATCATTTTCAAGTTCGTCGTGGGAAGCGTCAACTACACCGCCGGAGGACACTTAGCCTTAAGGATTTCCCCTGTATATCTTCAAAATTCTCTATCTACTCGTTCAACCTTTGTGATCGCATTCGGAATGCTATACACTGTAACCCGTCCGATCATGAAACTATTTGGACTCGGGAGATCCCCAGCTACATCTCAGTGCCGACAAAAACAAGGGCTCGCTACACAGCACTATACTCCAAGGTGTGACAGGTTGTCCCCGATTCATCTTCCGTCTTTTAACGTATCATTCAAACAATTCCTACCGTAAACCGCCATTATCAAGTGCCTCCAACAATGACACAGAGGCGGACCATCCTCCCCTTACAGCTCCTGTTATTCCCATCGGCTCATCCATAGCTCCATTTCGAACATCAAAGACGCTGCCGATCTTATTTTACGACAAGAACGACCCATTCTATGAATTCACCATGTTTTCGCCGCATGATGTTATATACAAGGGGAAAAGGTATCCAACGTGCGAACACCTTTTTCAAGCACTCAAGGTATGTGTTGTAACTCTTCCCTTATAGGCGCTGACGCAGGTTCTTGCACACTGGTCCTGATGACCATTCGTTTAGTTCCTGGACGACCATCCCGAGATCGCAGAGCGCATTCGGACTTGTGGTGAAAGACCGATGTGGGCTTTCGATGAGGCACATCGGTACCAAAAATGGGTGCGCTCGGATTGGAGACAAGTCAACATAGAGAAGGTACCCGTAAATTCTTTCTCGTGAATGCTTTCTGTACAAACCAAGTTTCATCATGCAAATCTAGATGGACATTGCTCTTCACCTCAAATTTACTCAACATCGCGACCTCAAGGCGTTACTGTTAGGAACAGGTGACGCTCACCTCGTTGAGGTGAGAGGAGTTCTATCGTTTCGTTCCGCTTTAGGATTCAACCGGTTTTAGGATTCCCCACGTGATTATTTCTGGGGGATCGGGGCTGATCAGTCTGGCCGCAATGAACTTGGAAAAGCCCTCGTAAGGCTTCGGGAGGAACTGCGCGAAGAACAGGATAACCCGGGCCCATCCCGGATTCCCACCGCCCGACGAGATACTACTCGTTTATCAGTTCAAGACCTTGCTTCCCTGGTACCCACTCAACCGACATCCAATACCCAGGGATTTTTCGTTGCCCCTATTCTGGGGAGCGGACCCACCAATTCACATATATCTTCACCTCTGGGTAATGGACTTTGTGAGGTATGATTGAGTACCTGCCCCAGGCTAGCAGCACGTCATCTGATCGATGGTCAATACAGTTTTGCCAGGAAAAACCCAAGTTCCAAAGCCATTCTTACTGCGGGCGGACATGCGCCGCAGAAGCAACTAAGATGTGCACCGTGTGTACTTTAGTCCCCACATCTTCATCGTATTGACATCGCGTGTCTTGCGTCTTCTAGTTTTGTCGCTCAAAGCCTCGCTTTGGTAAGGACCCCTACTGTTCAAGAACCTGCGCGGCCAAGGCGAGCAGAGCAGTTTGATCTCCCGCAGTTATTATGTATTCTGTGGAGCATGATGCTGGTTTAGTGGGGCTCAAGATATGGATATGGTTTCGTGAATTATGACTCAAATCTTGGTATCGTCCTATTTTCATCATGCGCGATGTAACTTTGGTACAGTCAACCCAGGCTATTTATCATATGTCAACGACCAATCAAAGTGCTAAAGTCTGGACAGGCAATGGGATATTACAACAATTTTATTATCCATACTGAACATATGACACATCATTGCAATCGCTTGACTTTGCTATAGCCATCATGCGCCAAATGACTTATACGGTGAGAGGGCAGCGCACAGCTTGCATGAGCACTCGAAAGTCAGTTTTTGGTTTCGGTCTCCACATCATGTCCGTCGTGGACTGCATGTCCGGTGACGCAGCAAGTGTGTGCATCGAGCGCTGGTCGTCAGAGATTCGAGAGAGCCCCTTTGCTCTAGTTTCCGTTGTGGCACTTCAGGCGAGTGCCTATGGTGCCCATTAACAAATCGAATTCGGCTGGCGACGTGCGGCGCCCATGGGGTTAGGGCCTGACTCAGGTAGCTTGGGTTCGCGACTTCTGTTTTGCTCGACGGCGGTTAGTGCCGACTTCGTCCCGCGCGAAGCTCCAGACCAGCTCACTATTACATTGTTCCGTCTACAGGTCACATTCACATCAACGAGAATGCATTCCCCACCGTAGGCTCCGACTCATGGCATTCACTATGCTACTTCAATTCTAGACCGCCTGGTTTTATATCCCATCGTCACGGACACCTCGATCCGCCATCTACATTATCACGAATAGCTTGGTCCTACTACCATACTGCATAGTAGCTGCATACTCTCCCACTCATATTGCCATGCATTCTCCACACCGTAGCCAAGGATATTATCACCTAAAGCCTTCTTACCCAAAATGAGCGTGATCAAGGTATACCGAGCGGCACCAGAATACGCTGGACCAAACAATAATGTTCAGAAATACAATATACATAATGCAAGGTACAAAACATAATTGAGGGGGTATGCTAAGCGATATTAGTGAGATCACCCTCATGCATCATAAATGAGGAGATATGACGGTCTAATTGCATTCTCCGTGTAGCAGATCAGTTCGTCATAGTTCAGGGCACCTCCAACTTCAGCGAGAACCTGAATCATCCAGGCGCAGTCAACACACGGCAGACAACCAAACATTATGAAGACACACCGAATCATAGCCCTGTGGAGGTGCAGTCAGCGTGGTATTGTCCTGTGTCATCTTATACCCTTTCCCAACGACAACTTTGTTGAGAAGCATCGCCTTCTGTTGCGAAGGTTTGACATTGCTCGAGTAGTCGTTGGATTTCGAAGAGGTCGAAGACGTGTAGACGCCCGAACCGAATCTATCGTCCTTCACGGTCATCACGCTGTTCATCACAGGAGACCGGTCACTTGCCTGCCCCAACCAGTCTTCTTGCCAAAGAGATTCAAACTGTACGATGTACGGATGATACCACAAAGAGAGCACGATGTTGACGAGCACAGGGTGGTGTCCCCGTTGTCCCCCAGAAGACATTCTCTCGTCGTTCCGTGCCAACGACGCCTTTCATTTCCAGGTGACTGCCCGGCAGCTGCAAAATTGCCTCGAGCCTCGACAGATGCTCTGTTGGTCCTCGGTAAGACGAGAGGTGTATGTAGACCGCAAGATCGTCACCCACCGATATGCATCATATTTCGAGATGGATGTGGGGTGTCCAATGACTTTGTATACTCGACGCACAGTTGGACAAGTTGTCGGGTGCCGCCACGAGGCCTTGAATTGGTCGGCAACTATACACTATGAGGCTTCTGGGGAGCGGCTAAGTTACTATAGCATACCGCTCTTGAATGTATCGTGCACATTGGGGACTTCAATCAGTAGCGGCGCATTATTTTCCACATTCGAAGTACACGCCTGACTGCAAAAGTGGCCCTTGTTGACGGCTTTCCCGCACAGCAGGCAGCCGCTCTTCAACGGTCTGGGGCGCAGAGCCGTAAGTGTTACACCGACTAGATCGAATCGCGAGGCTACGGACTTAGAGGGTACTACGGATGCTCCTCCTGCGGCTCCTGCAGCCTTTGCTTGCTGTGCGCAAGTTTTGCAACAGAAAGAATGAGTCGTCTTCCCATCATTATACTTGGGCTTCTTGTGACAATACTGCATGGTATTGCATCACTATCAACGGAATCACGGAGGCAACGTCAACAAAAGGAAACATACGTCACACATATTGGCTGCGGCACGAAGGGCCATAGCGCTCTTTCCCCTCGCAAGAGAACCGCCGCCAGACGCAGTCTTGTTCTGAATCTTAGCGGCACATGTCTTGCCGCAACAGGGGTGGGTCTTCGTTCCATCAAAGTATTTGGGTCTCACGTGGCAAACCTGCAAGGGGAATAAGTCGAGGGTGCCACACGTGTCGGGAAAGTGGCATACATCACAAAGACTGACGGTATTCTGCTGAATGGGTGAGACATTGGATGCTGGCTGAATCTTTGCGGCACATGTCCTGCTGCAATAAGGGTGAGTCTTCGTCCCATCGAAGTGTTTGGGTTTCGCGTAGCAAACCTGCAAGGGGAATAAATCGATGGTGCGACATGCGTCGGGAAAGTGGCATACATCACAAAGACTGACTGCGTTCATTGTGATCTGTTGAGTGGGTGGGGCTAGTTGCGCAGCCAGGCACTGACCCATTGCGCCAATCGCAGAGAATGCAGCGTGCACGGGTGGAAGTGTACCACTCAGATCGAATTAAGGGGTACCTACTTCTCTGAAGGAATGAAGCGTATGAACGAGATTGGCGCAGGTTGTCGACGATCGCTGGCTAGGAGTGACTCGAGTGTGCGGATAAGGCCAGAAGGATGGTTAATGATGCACTGGGCAGAAAGGTGTTTTATATCCACACGGACGAGCACGCAGCACCCGGCGGCAACTCCTCGAGGAATGCGAGCAGGGCGTGTTCTCCGCGAGGGACAATGGACTTCATGGCTGATGAATTTATCATTTTATGGACTGTACAGGAGGGAGGGGCGATCATTCTGTCGGCGGAACGACATGGGCGGCTATCGTCCAGACAGCGCAGCATCTGTGTTGGCAGCGAAGGGTTCAGGCACTCACAAGTCACGTACTAATGAATAACCACAGCCACCATTCGTCACGCGTCACCGCCCCTGCAGGGTATCTACAGTAGACACCCTCCTAACCCATACCAGGTATAACCCATACTCTCTCATAAGACATACCTTTTCGGATTTCCCAAGTTGGTTTGCAGGGAAATTGCATCCATAACCCATAACCCATAGCTTTTCTGGGCAATTTTCCCATATAAAAACAGGTCATAACCCATACATTACCTGAAAAAGCGCCACTTAACCCTAACCCTATATCCTAGAAAATATTCCTTACATAAGGGCTTTTTGGGTGCATCAAACCTCAAAAAAGGCTTGACTAAGTGGCCAAACCAGGATAAAGCAACAGGTCCAGTGTACGGGCCAATGTAGAATATCGATAATCAATTTTGTTGGACCTCCTGGTAACCCATACTCCCTTATAACACATACCTTGAGGCCTCTCCCGAGAGGTATGCGTTAGGAGGGTGTCTACTGTATTACAAACACATTATGTTCAGGCAAAGTCAGATACAACTTGAAATGCTCTTGGGTCTTAAACACACTAGGATACATGCACAATACAGTCATGGGTATGGCTATCATACAAAATATGCTATCAATATAGGAAACATCTATATAACTTATAGTCATGCAGCCATTTCGACTCAGAGCAGCAAGAAGCAGAGCCATGAGCTGACAGTTAGCTTCCGTGACCTTGACCTTTCGCATCACGACACGATTGGGGTCTTAAACATCATCTGCACAAATGCCTTCAGATTTGGTACACGTTGTGGTTTCGCGATTGGGGTCTTAAACATTATCTGCATAAATGGTGGCTTGTCCCCATACACAACCAGATACGCTGGGCGCACGGTGTCATTGTCGTAGGTGACCGTTTCTGTTCATCATCATTCTTGGTCCCTAAAAACGCCATACACGGTCCGACGAACCTTTATAATTCAAGTCCCGCCCAGTTTCTCCGGCGACCTATGAGAAACGTTAGATAGATAGTCGTGCAGGGCATCATCCGCATACCGAGTCGTATCCAGGTGCTGGTGCAGTTAGGGAGGGAGCATTTCGATATCTCTTGTCGGGCCTCCCTACAACAACGCGGCTGAGAATCATGACCCGCAGAGAGGCATTTTCAGAGAGATTGGTGACATAATCATCTGCCTCTGTTATGTATAAGGAATAATAGCCTATGCTAGTCATCGACTTAGAGGACGTACTCGAGGAGCAGGATGTGGTGTAGATACCATGTCCGAATCTGAACCGCCATCAAAATAGGGTTGTTCCAAGCGTAGTTTCACCATACCGCTTGAACGAATTCTTTGAACCTGAAAGACATGCGAGAGCAGGTGAAGAGAAGCAAGCAAATAGACTTACCACATTTGCTCATATCAAATGAGTTGCGCACAATGGAGCACAGATAGCATTGTCTGAGACCGCAGAGCACACTGGTCGAACACTCCCCTAATAGACACGCCCGGTTGGTACCGTGGAAAAGGAGTGTCTCGTTTCCTGGCTTGCCGTTGGACTTGAGAGTGTTCTGGACTCGATCTCTGTGATATATCAGGGACAAGGATATGCGGATGGGAAGGAACTATAGATAAGTACCTATAGCTGAGAAACGGCTCGAGCGCAAATTGTGGCCAGAGAACCTTGAAGATATCATGGACAATGGGTCGTGCTTTTTTACGGTGAAGCCACCCTTTGACGAAGAGTTGCTTGACTATATTTGTAACATATGTCGGCTTATTTCAACAGCAGCTGGAAGGAAGATCACGCACCTTCAGCGTATCTGGGGTCGTCTCTACCAAGTCGGACCAGTCGACCACTGGTATTGGAGGTGTTCACTGGGTTATCAAGAGAAAACTCGTCAGGAGACACTAGCCATCCATCTTCGTGAGGAAAAGCTGGCATGATCAGATTGAACTGACACTGCGATTTGGACAGAAGGAGGAAAGGAGAGATGAGAGATTATATGTTGCCATTCATGGGCGCCCCTCACCTCCGCTGCACCCCCATCAGCACAGACAATGAGACTTTCAGGAAACTGACAGCGTCATGCTGTCATGCTGTATCATGAGGCCCAGCGATGTACAGCTTCGTCAGTGAAGGTCATTCATCGCAACATCAAGAATTCTACACAACCTTTCCATTGTCCATGCCTAGATATCACTTCCATAGCATATTTTAGAGTACTGCGAACTTGAACGAGAGCTCATTTGAAGCAAAAATGAACGAAAGCTGATTGTCACGCTCTCGGAATTGTCGTGTCACCTGCCGGCAGGTGCCGAAGCTGAGTTTGACGTTTTCCTGAGGTACCGTGGCAGTGAGTTACCTCAGGGATTACCCCCAGTTTGATGTAAATTGTGGCATTCTTCTCTCACCATTCTACTTCCCAATACTCACGACTGCTATCATTACTAAGTTCCTGGCCAGACCTGTGTTGCCGAGCAAAACTTGTATTCGGCTAATATGAGCTTATATGAGACTCCCTGTGGTGCGACTGATCGAAGTTGCTATACAGCCTACAGCTGAGTACATACATAGTGTCTAGGCCGTCCAGAAAAGGCAAGTGAGTAAGATGGAGTCTGCAAAACGCGTTGCAGCTGGCTGCTGGCCCGCCAAGCGCCCGGCAGTGGTAAAAGAATGGACTGGGTCATTCAATTCTATGTTGCGAAACTGACGAATGACCTAACTGATGAAGTTGCTGCACAGCATAATAATGTTTGGCCTGTCCTAGGTCGTTCAGTTCCCTCCTCGTGGTGAATCCCAGAGATATTTTCGTCGTGGGATTCCGAAGTCATCGCCTTCTCGGAGGACCCCATAGATAAGAATGTCCTTTCTCGTGAGCCGTGAAGGAAACCATCATTTGAACTTGCGCTGGCTCGATCATCTCCCTGGGATATCTTCAAAATTCTCTATCCATCCTTTGCAATTTTTGTTAACACGCTCTGGGTACTAGAAACCCATCGGATCATGAAACTCTTTGGACTCGGAGGATCCTCAACTACACCTCAATAAGTTGCTTCCGGCAGACAAAAACAAAGGTTCGTTACACGGTACTATACTGCGAGGTGTGATGGGTTGCCCCCGACATCTTCCGTCTCAAAACGTATTGTTCAGCAATTCCTACGTTGAATCCCCATTACCACTGGCAGGTGCCTCCAACGATGACACAGAGGCGGACCATCCTCCCCTTACAGCCCCTGTTGCTCCAACCAGCGGATCCATAGCTCCATTCCGAACATTCAAGTTAAAGACTGCGCCGGTCCTATTTTACGACAAGAACGATCCATTCTATGAATTCACCATGTTTTCGCCGCACGATGTCATATACAAGGGGAAAAGGTATCCAACAAGCGAACACCTATTTCAAGCATTCAAGGTACGTGTTATAAGCTCCTCGCTTATAGATGCTGATGTTGGCCCCTGCACGCTGGTCTCGATGGCCATTCGCTTAGTTTCTGGACGACCATCCCGAGATCGCAGAGTGGTCGGAATTGTGGTGAAAGACCGATGTGGGCTTTCGATGAGGCACATCGGTACCAGAAATGGGTGTGCTCGGATTGGAGACAAGTCAACATAGAGAAGGTACCCGTAAATTATTTCTAGTGGGTATTTTCTGCACAAACCGAGTTTCATCGTGCAAACCTAGATGGACATTGCTCTGCGTCTCAAATTTACTCAACATCGCGATCTCAAAGCGTTACTGTTAGGAACGGGTGACGCTCACCTCGTTGAGGTGAGAGGAGTTCTATCGTTTCGTTCCGCCTTGGGATTCAACCGGTTTTAGGATTTCCCGCGTAATTATTTTTGGGGAATCGGAACTGATCGCTCTGGCCGCAATGAACTTGTAAAAGCCCTCGTAAGGCTTAGGGAGGAACTAGTGCAGCGTGCGTACTTCAGTCCCCACATCTTCATCATATTGACATCACATATCTTGCACCTTCTCTCGCAGTTTTGTCGCTCAAAGCCTCGCTTTGGGAGGGAACCCTACTGCTCAAGGAAGTTTAATCTCCCGAAGTTGTTATCTATTTTGTGGAGCATGTTTGTGTTATCTATGCTGAACATATGACGGGGTACGAGTGAACGGAAATATGCATAAAGTAGGTGTGATTTGGTGGTGAGTGATGAAAAAACTGAAACAATGCAAGAAACAATGCGAGGAAGTAAATGCACAGTGCCAGCTATACAAAATAAATGGAGAGAATCTCTACAATTCACTTATCGGTGTCATGAGCAGAACACCCAATAGATAGAATACGTCTGATACCATCTACAGCGATATCATCAGTAATGTGTAATTCAACTGGATCAGAATGTATGCTTACTTCGAATAGGGCTCACAGCCCGAGTTGGACTGAGCGCTCTCATGGGTTTCCGCGACCCCGCGAGCTTTTCAGACACTGAATGCGTGCTCTTGTTTGGAATAGAAATACAATGATCACTCTCGCTATCCGTGGCAGGACCGAGCGCAGGTGGCATAGGAAATTTTCCGTGCGGTGTAAACACAAGACGGCCATGCATAATCGGTGAAGAAGGCGGGGAAAGCAACATAGCGATGCTGGGGTTGCACTCAGCGCTTACGGAGTCAGCCATGCTCTCCTTCCTCGGTTTTCGACTACTGGAAGGTGTCGAGGTGTGTGTGGAAGGCGTCTCATCGTTACGCACGGGTAGAAGACCGGCTGGCGTGCTTGGTCTAGGATCATGGGCAAAAGCCCTGGCGACAGTCATGAGACTAGGGGCCTGTTGAACTTCCGGGGTACTCTGGCGTGGGGAGAGAAACGAAGGAAGAAGACTGCCAGCTGAAAGCTTCCTTGGAAGGGGATGGGTCGTCGAATATTTGTGCCGTGTCCCGAGAGAGGATTTTGAACGAGAGTGATTTCTCTTCGGAGCTTTTGAATTGGAGGTACTGCACTCAGCCAGGGAGCGCTTGCACACAGCGGAAGGGGAAAGATCGCTGCACCTGGCAGCCGAGTCTGCGATATTATGGATATGGATATGGTATTTGAGGGCTTCGACGTCCGGCAGAATATCTGCACATCCTCGGCGACGACATTGGATCTTATTTGTGGGCTTCAAACCGGCGTTATGCATCATTGCAATCGCTTGACTTTGCTACAGTCGTCACATTAGTATACTGTGCCCAATGACTTATACGGGTGAGAGGGCAACGCACAGCTTGCATGAGCGCTCGTTGGTCAGTGCGACACATATGGACTTTGGGTTTCGGTCTCCACATCATGTCAATCGTGGACTGCGTGTCTGCTGACGCAGAAAGTGTGTACATCGAGCGCTGGTCGTCAGAGAATCGAGAGAACCCCTTCTCTCTAGTTTCCGTCGTGGCGCATTCAGGCGCGTGGTCGCTACCATGAACTGCACGATAACAAGCAATAATCTGTTGTGCTGCGCTGAGGTCGTCCACGCTTGCTATTGATTCAGCTCGAGTAGTAGGGAGATTCTTATCGGGCGCGGCGGCGGATTCCAATCGCGGGAGGTCATCAGAATCCTTCTGTTCTTCGTGTATGCCATCACCACAGTCAACGGAAACGGCTTCTGGAACTTCCAGAGGGAATACGCCGGCAAAACGACGAGTATCAGGTTTCGCATGCTGATTAGCGCGTAGATCAGCGTGGTATTCAGTAGCGACGCGGAGGTTGCGGGATACAGCATTGGGGCGCTCGGGTTGCATGCTGTCTGAGGGGATGGACAGCACCCACTATCGGTGGTCACGATGACAGGTCAAGCGGTGGGGGACAGAGTTTATATGAGGAAGATAATAACTGACGCTTTGACATTGTGAAATGAATGTCCACACTTGGTTGTGGAAGTTCCACGCTGAGAGTCCTCGTGGCTCAGAGGCAATGCAAGTTGACTATAATACCGTTTTGGCATGCGCCCAATACAATATGCGTGCTTGATGCATGCATGCGGCGCCCGTCCTCAGCAAACCGAACTCGCTGAGAGACGAGAGGTCGTGGTCAAATTCCAGCATAGTTACGCCACACCCTAGAATGGGGTTAAGGTCTAGCCAGGTAGGGTTCACTTCTGTGTCGCTCGACAACCAACACAACCTGAGCCATGATTGGCAGGGTCTGCTCGCGACTCTCTGGGAATGCTGTCCGCAATCGTCAGACCCTCATACCCGCGTCTCACGCATTCCAGACTAGTTCGCTATTGCATCGTTCACCTGCCTACCCGGGTCACATTCCCCTCAGCGCCTTTGAGAATGCATTCCTTACCGTAGGCTCCGCCCTTATGGCATTCATGGACCCAAGGCGCGGCGGTAGGCACTTCAATAATGACTTGGAATATTTTCATCACGTTGATACGCTGTAGACATGGTGGCCGCACTTGGCGAAACTACCGCAGGTTCCACATTGCCAAGGTTGCGTGACGCAATGCTCGACTCTTCAGAAGGACGTAGGATCCTCAAAAACCGCCCGCGCATTAACTCAGAGACCCTGGACTTACCAAAGTTAAAAGCACTTCCAGACGGGACGTTCGGACGAGAATACACAAGATGGCTTGAATCATGCAATGTCACCCCTGATTCTCGAGAGCCGGTTCGCTTTCTATTCTTTTAGTTGTTACAGGAGACCGTCTCATATTCCCAGTAGGTTCACTACATCGACGACCCAGAGCTTGCCTACGTCATGCAGCGATATCGTGAAACCCACGATTTCTATCACGCTCTCTTTGCTCTCCGTGTCTCTGCTTTACCAGAGCTTGCCCTGAAAGCATTCGAGTTCGCCAACTTAGGGTTGCCCATGACTGCCCTAGCACTTGGAGCCTCTGTCAAGATGAAGAGGTCACAACATGACAGGCTCTGGCACGAATTTGTACCATGGGGGGTCAGGTGTGGTGGAAGCGCCAGATGTCTTCTGACGGTCTACTGGGAAGAGAGATGGGATCAGGAAGTCCAGGATATGAAGAAAGAGCTTGGTGTGTGGGATCCACCAGGTGGGTTGAGTATCTATTCTCCATGAACATTGGTAGCAGCAGCTCTTTCCTGCCATGATATCCATTTCGTGGAATGGTGATATCCCTGATGTTTTCTCAACATTCACATTAATCCCAAGCTGTTATGCTCAGTACATTGACACCATAAGCAAAACAATTCTAGTGTATATACATGATAAAAATGCAGGCATATCTTGTGTTATTCTTCAATTCACTTCAGAAGAAATGCTTTCATTCTGAAAACTATAAGATATCCTTATTCCTTAAAATTGCACCATGTTGAAGCACACACCTTTTCAAAAGCCTCAGAGGTAGCAAAAGCAATGTTTTCCATTGCCATTCCAAAGCATTCATCATCACCATCTGATTGTATATGATGAAAATAAGATTCTCTTGCAAGCAAGCTTTACAAAACAGATTTTAGACTTCTTTCCTAGAAAATGATAGCAAGGGACTAACTTGGCCATGAAGCATGTAGCATAAACTATTTGAAAAAAATGGTTAATTGAGAAGGAGGGAGAGGCTTACAATGGAAAGTAATGTACTCACTGCCACCAAGAGGAAACCCCATGAGCAGATGTTCTAGGTCAAGTTGAGCTACTGTCCACTTTAGTTTTTTTGGTCAATCAATCTTGTAAGATTTTCAAGTAAATGCCTACAAGGGCCACTGTAATCCCAGTAACTAGACTGGTACAACATCTATTACCAACATAACCATTTTCAAGTTGAAATCAATGCTACCTACCCAGTGATCAGCCCAGTCTGAATCCAAAACTTTGTAAGCCTTTTAACTAACAAGCTCAATCTATGCATTAATGATATCAATAGTTAGCTTTACTTTCATATCATGACCTAATCTGGTATCACTAACCTCATGGATATGATAGGATTACCTTTTCTCAAGATATAGCATATTGATCCAGCAATTGAAACATCCACTAAAATGGAGAGTCCCAACCAAACAGGCATTGACCACTGTTAAATTTAATAAATATAGTGAACTACTAGCAAGGATGGTTCTTACAGATAAAACCACATATTTAGATCCTTCAAAACCAGAGGTTGCACTAAGAAATGATACATAGAAGTAAGTAGTCCAATCTATTTGTTTTGGAATGGACCACCTACAAAGACAGCATGGAGATGAATCCAAAAGCTATTTTGAAATCAATATAACTTCTTAACTGAGTGGTATATGGCTTTACATCCTTCAAGTATTAACATGATGCACTAAAATAGGTTAGTATCATCTACTAAATAATCATATATTTAAACATACAAGCATCATGGAGATCTTTACACGAGCTTGATTGCCAGTAGTTTCCACTAGAGGTGTTGATAATGCTCATATCTGGTGTGAACAAGTCTGCTACTCACAGATGTAGATGCGACTGATAAAATATGCATGGACAAGACATTCAGTTGTTGCCTGAATTTTACAGGTAAGCCACTGCATCAAACTCTGAGGTTACCTATATTACACATGTTGCAACGTATACTGCTGCCTCCCTATCAAAAATATCCAAGGATCACATTGAGTTTTCATTGATAAATGATTCTCGTACCATACACATTCCTTGATCAACTCCATGGACATCATAGAATCATTACTATGGGCAACAGCAGTCATGTGACATGACAGTGCACTTGTGTCGAAATTTTAGAAGGATCTTGGCTTAGGGATAAGCTCACTTACAACTCTGAAACTTGCATCATCCTATTTTCATCAGTCAATCCTTAGCCCCTGGACCTTGAAAACTGACCAGATGAATATGACCTATAGCCATAGCATGTCAACCCTGATGCTCTCTACATCATACATGTCTTAACATTACTCACAATACCCTTGATCCAAAGAGGATCACGACTATGAACAGGCATCTTCCAGAGGTACAGCCCAACTTGGCTAGTCAGTATCACGAAGATACTGGCACAATGATCAAATCAGTGATAGAAACAAAAGGGGACATGAGATTCACATTAGTGTCAGTGATAGACCTGCAGACACCGTAGAGAGACGATTCTCTAATTGTTGTCCGGTGAACTCGATCAACAGCGGTATGGACATTGTTGAAGCGGTGACAGTCTGAGAGGATTTGCGAGTGCAAAGAAAAGGATGCGAGGTATGGATTATATATCGTAGGTGCCGCTCGGGCGCTCGAGGCGATACGTTCCATACTACATAGCACAGTGTTTGATGGATTGATCATTTGCAGTGACTCGTTGGACGGAGTCCGGGGAGCGAGTCGCCGATGTGCGGCACTGCGAGTGTGTTCACTGTAAATTTTTGTGACTAACAGTAACACAGGCTGGACCTCAACCGATACACACAGGACTTCCACGACTAGCTGATCGCGGCCGTACTCCAATTCATTTCCTATCATCAACGTAGACCAAAGAGTTCAAGGAAGACACTAATTCTTAGTGATACCCAGAATGCCTCCAAAGAAACAAAATGCGCCATCATCATCATCCAAGGTGAAGGAGGACAAGGTGATCTCATCGCTCGCAGTTCGTATCTTGGGCTAACTAATCAAGGTTCCTTGCGAAGACATTTGGCTTGAAGAATGTGCGCAAACTCGTTGACTGATCATGGCGTTGACGACGATGGTTTCGTAGAAAAACAAGTCAGCCAAGGTCCAGAAACAAGTGCAACTGATCCAGGCGCAGGCTGCCACGGCAGGAAAATCTAGGGAAGCACTCGCAAAAGAGAAAGAAAAAGAACTACGAGCCAAGGCCAAGTTGGAGGAGGAGAAGCGCAAGAAAGAAGAAGCTGCCTTGTTCAAGCCCGTCCAGGCGCAGAAGGTACCCTTCGGTGTTGATCCAAAGACCGTTCTCTGCGCATTCTACAAGGCTGGGAGCTGTGACAAGGGAAGCAAGTGCAAGTTCAGCCACGATCTGGATGTTGGCCGGAAGGTGGAGAAGAAAAACCTCTACGAAGACAGTCGGGAGGAGAAGATGACGGGTTCGCAGAAATATATCTATTCCCGTCATCGATACTAACATGCGTCGGGACGAATGTTACAGACACGATGGAGGACTGGGACGAGGAGAAATTGCGGAGCGTAGTGTTGTCGAAGCATGGGAATCCGCGAACCACGACAGACGTGCGTAACAATGTCCTTCAGTATGCCTTACTCATGTACGTGTGTAGATTGTTTGCAAATACTTCATTGATGCCATCGAAACGAAGAGGTACGCAATCTTTCCCAGCACTCACTGCACCCTGATTTCCCTATTTGTAGGTTTGGATGGTTCTGGGAATGTCCGAACGGTGGGGAAAAGTGCCAGTACCGGCATGCTTTACCCCCCGGCTTCATCCTGAAGTCTGAGAGAAAGGCTGCGGAAGAGGCTGCAAAAGCCAACGTGATATCACTCGAAGAGTTCCTGGAGACAGAGGTAGACTCCCACACCGCAAGAAGATCCAAAGGGCTCATTTTGTTTTAGCGGCACAAACTGGGTTCCAATCTTACCCCAGTTACTCCTGAAACTTTTGCTATTTGGAAGAAGACACGGATGGACAAAAAGGAGGCTGAATCAGAGGTGTTGCGCAAAGCCAAGGAAACGCAACATGCAGCCGGCAAGATCACTGGCATGAGCGGTAGAGACCTGGTAAGTCTTAGTTTGGGTCCCGATGGCTTTGTTGACCTGGGATCAGTTCCAATACAACCCAGAGTGGTTCGAAGATCAAGACGAGGGAGATGGGTCAGACGACTTCGATCTCACTAAGTACAGACGCGATGAAGAGGAAGTATATGCGGAGTCTCGGCAGACGGAACAAGGTATCAGTGATCTACATTTGTACGAAGACGAGGATACGAACGAGGACGGTAAAGGAGCTGATAAGACAGGCGGGTCTACAGGTGACGAGTAGCTCCCCCTTTTCTACACTCTTTCTTTCAAGCAAGCACATCCTACACTTGTTGTCCACACTCAAATCAGCATGTATGCGCTCGTCAAGTTCGTGCGCCCGTCGAGGCGTCGCGAAGTAGTTTCGTAATGTTTACGTGTGACCGCTCTTCAACTCGGAGCTGGCTTGCGCGTGTCGTACAATTCAGCTGGCTGTTGCCTCATTATTTTGTCTTTCTCCGTTTCTTTCTAGTACGAACACAAACGTTGTATCGTTTGGGTAGCACTCTAAGCCATGTCTCGTGTGCCCCAGCCGAGACCGACGGTCAAAACCGCTTTGGTACCTCCGACTTCTCTTTCTCGAGCGCCGTCCCCATCCAAGCCATCCGCCAGTTCAGCAGCAACCCCTTCGACCCCTCGCGTCCGCACAAAGTCTGTCTCGAAGTCTCGTTCTCGAGCGCCGTCCCCATCCAAGCCATCCGCTAGTGCAGTAGCAACCCCCTCGACCCCTCGCGTCCGCACAAAGTCGGTCCCGAAGTCTCCCTCCAAGTCGATTCGTCGAGTTCCACTTGAAGAAGAGATTCCAACTCCAAAAGTACCTCTTAGCGTCAAAGAAGCAATCGCGCTCAAGCGTGCGGAAGCTAAAAAGGCAGCTGCTAGACCAGTTGTCAGCGGAGGTGTTGGCTTTGATGGCTTCGACACCTTGGAGGATGCTGTTCCTGGCGGCAGTCCGACAAAGAAGGCTGAAATGGACGAGAATGCTGATCTCGGTCGGTGGTCCGTGAAAGAAGCCATCGAGCGTGCCCGCAGTACAGGTATGGACGTCAGTTCTCTCTTGCACCCGGAAAGCTTACCTGACAAGATTTCTATGACAGGTTCAATTAATCTTTCCTCGCGTTTATTGCCGTGCCTGCCGTCTGCATTATTTGAGATCCACCTAGGAGTAAAGCCCGATGTGCTAAAGTCGGTTCCACAGGAACCCCCAATAGGTTCCTCGGAGGCCCCAGGAAAACGACCCGGACGTGGAGGTCCCGCATGGTTTGAAGCACAGGATCTACAAGTGCTGAAAGCATGGAACAATGAGATCGTCGAGATTCAACAAGAGATCTCACTCTTTGGATCACTGAAGTCTGTCGATGTATGTGTGTTCTGCTTGTTATCAATGCATCTTACTAACTACCATGAAAGCTACATCACAACAAGATCTGCGCTCTACCGGACACCTTTGCTGACTTAACAGCGCTTACTAGCCTAGATCTTTCGCATAACTCGTTAACATCGGTGCCTATTAATATCTTTGCACTCCCCACAATCTCTATCATAAATCTCTCGCATAATGCTCTTGTCGCTCTGCCATTCGGTGAACCGTTTTCAAGCTCCTCCCGTCGATCGCGAATAGATACTTATAGTTCCGGAGGGTTCTTTGGACCAGTGATCACTCGCGCCAGTGTGCCAATGCCACGCCTTCTGTCGCTAGACGTCTCTTTCAACAAACTGACCGCTTCCGCCGTCGACCACAAGAATCTCCCCTCTGGCTTATCCAAGGTTGACTTGTCCTCGAATCCTATCGCGTCAGGGAAATCTGATTCTCCGGCCCTCATACGTGCGTTTGGGAGACTTAGTCAGTTAAAAGAACTTCGCTTAGCGAACGCGGACATCGGGGACGATGCCTTCCCGTCTACTCTCCTCACTGGGGATCTTTCCCGGAGTTTCTCTTCATTGCGCGTTCTCGATCTCGAAGAGACACGTGCGAATGCTGAAGCTGTAGCTTTGGCATTTTCTGGCTTGAAACAGTCAATCGTGTTTGATATGACCGCAGATGAACCACCAGAAGGCACTCTTAGGATCACTGTGGGGAAGAAAGTTCTGAAGGAAGCTTGGGAGATTGAAGCTGAGCGCAGGGTGAGACACAGGAGTGGAAAGTCCCTGGCAGACGGAAGACCAACACTAGGCACCACGGATTGTCTTTCGCACGAGGGGCCATCAAAGGAAGCATGGGAGATTGAAGCAGAACATGGCTTGCTGACTGAAGGCGGTCGGAGACGTGCAAGAGCAGCCGCAGCGGCGGCAACCGAATCTTCGGTCGCACAAGGAAAACAAAGTCCGGTCACTGGTATCGGTCATCCAGGCACACCCCCACCGCAAGGTGTCCCATCACCCTCACTCAACTTCAACAATCCTCAATACTACGACGCGGCTACCCAGACGCTCTCCCTCCCAGTTTCTGCACCCCCTGCGAGATCGCACGCAAGGTCCTTTTCTCTTGCTGCGGCTGCCCTGAATGCACATGCCACCTCAGGAAAAAACGACATTGCTTTGCCTACGCCAAGTCTTCCTATTGCGGCAATATCTTCACAGTCCTTCGCACAAACGCTCAAGATCCTCGTGCTCAGGAATAGGAAACTGGACCTGTCCGTCTCATTACCTTCTTGCCGACCTGAAATGGATGCCGGGCTGATACCAACCCTGGAAGAACTTGTCTTGGATGGATGCGGTCTCGGCGATAACGTCGCAGTGACACGCCAGGTCGAGGGTGGCGCAACCCCGATAAAATCAAGCGAGCCCCTTTTGCCATTACTTACACGACTATTCCCTAATCTAAGGACGCTGGACGCGTCGTATAACGCCCTAACGTCCGCCGCGCTGGGGAAAGACGTTTTGATCGGCCTCATCATGGCGTCAACACAGGATACTGCTAGTCGTTCAGGACTGAGGCACCTCCGGCTTCGAGGGAACCGCATCACAACGCTCGATGGTTTCCAGGAAGTGGCAGAGATCTTCAAGGGTCACCGCTCCGTCCCAGATTGGAAGCTCGAGGAATTAGATTTGAGAGACAACGAAATCTCCAAGCTGCCGCCAGAACTCGGCTTGTTACCGCTGGATGTCTTCCTAGTAGATGGGAATGTGTAAGTGGCTCTGTCGCTGATGGTGTGCATCACAGGCTTATTATCCGCGCGTTCAATAGTTTCCGAATTCCTCAGAGGAGAATCTGGGAACGTGAAGGAACAAAGGGCCTACTGAGCTGGTTGCGTGGGCGCATAGAATGAAAGACGCCGTGCCGCGTCAGGTTTGCTGTGTATGTAACAGACTATAGCTTGATGAAGCGTTGTATGGATTTGTCAAACCTAAAGCTGAAGAGTCGCCCCAAGGCAATCCGAGTACATATTATCCATCGCCAACTCTGCAGTATTTATTTCTCTACCGGCAAGGTATGTCATTGTGCCATTGCCAGTTCACCGAGTCGACACGCACAATATTATTCAGTTGAACCCGTGATTCACGGGTCTCTGGGATCTATACAGTGCTCTGCCCTAGAGCACGCCAAGGTCGCTGTTAAAGGCTGCCAATTGATATTCTACCTCCCTGCTGACTTCCGACTCGGTGATGTCCTTTTGGATACGTAGGCGCCTCAGGCCAATCGCAAGCCGTTGACCCGTAATATTGACGAGAGCGACGGAGAACCTGTGGAAAAAGCTCTCATCGTATTCTGCAGGGAGGCATACGATCCAAAGACTGACGCGGCTGTAGCATCGCGGAACGGAGTCTACCGAAACGTCAGATGCCCCGTATGCTCGACATCGACGTTGATTGCTTACCCCGACAAAGAGAGTCCTTTTTTTCATGCTGTATTGAGAATACAACCCACTCCAAACAAAGTGTTCTTGCTCACCATGCAATGATATTTGAAATATCACCGAGCGTGTTCGCCTAGGAGTGGATAGCTGTGGGGATGCAGGGTGGGCGAGATCGAGATCCTACTTACCAGCAAGAATATGATGGCATCTCTATACAGGTAACGAACGAGACGTGACATGCGGAAGAATTCAGACGTGGATTTCTGTTGCTTGAGCATGAAAATCGTCAATGCGAACAGAAATACTTCTAGGAAAAATCTACAGTGATGTTAGTGGCCGGCTTCTGCCCCAACGGTGTACGTCAAACGTACTCGACGATCCAGACCGACCACTGGGATGTGTCTCAGCAGGGTGATAGTGTTCGGTACAGCAAGTCACTCACCGAGAAAGCTAAACAAAGGATACGGCGTCAGTGCAACTAGCTCCGAGGTTTCCGGTAATACGTACGAGGCTGCTCTTCCCCGCACATCTCACCGGTTCTGGCATTTAGACTGACTGGAAGTTACTGTTTCAGTTGACACGCAATCTTCGCTGCGCGGCTTGACTTACAATGAACTGCAGCCAGAATATACGCGAGCAATGCGATAGCGGCGCATAAATAGAGGATGAACGCCACCGCGAGTGCGACGGTGATCTTGCGGGTACGACCATACAGTATCCAAACCCGCAGCAACACCAGAACTGACATGGCGGTTTGCATCGATTGTCACAAGACCACAATAAGACGTACTATGCACAGAGCCATAAGACCAACATTGGGAGAGGCCCATCGCCCAGGCGAAGCCAAGACAGCTCTATCAATCTTCATATCAACCATCTGGGTGATTCACATGAGGAGTGTCACTCACTGCGTTTGAATCCAATGAAAAAGCCCCAGCTACTTGGGAGATTCTGAATGGCTGCGCGAAGAGATACACGTAGCGGTTTCCGATAAACAAGTACTTCACGAACGAGCTCGGACTGTCCCAGATATATGTTATCTGCGGACGGAGAGTAAGAAAGGTCGTACGTCGGGTGAAGATGTCCTACCTCATCGTCCAGCGTCAACAAGTAATCCCACACGAGCAGAGCGCAGCTGCTGTAAATCATTGCGCTAGGACCGACACGGGAGCATTTGTGGGACGAGGACCAAGGTCAGATTCGGACGTACCATAGCAAGCGCATTCCTTCGATGGTTTCGGACGAGGTCAATGCAGACATATTCAGGGGGAGAGATGCTAGCGATGACTTGATTCTGCAGGATGGTATGCGTGATGAACAAGGTTGTTGTTGTTGTGGAACTACACACCACATACGCGATGAGCTAGCTCATCCGAGTCGATATGTACCGTGAAAATACCTATACTATGCTCAAATCATGGTACGCCGTCCTCCCGGAATCTATATGTCGCTAGGATACTAGCCCTTACGTCCTGAGTCCCTGGTTCGAGGCCCGAGGGTATAATATGACGCGCGGAAGCAACTTTATTCCGCGAAATAAGAGTTGCTGTTGTTGTTGGTCAGCACAATAAACGTATATTCAGCGCGATTAACGTATGATCAGCGCGATTTTGAGAGTCATCACGAGCAGACAACTAAGTACAAGAATGCAAGTCGAAAGCAGAAAAGGTCGGGCGGGCGAACTGACGTTGGATGAATCTGCAGAGATCAAGGGAACTAATAGTGTAATTTATAAACGAGCGACTGCCGCAAGCAGGGATCCCTAACGACAGGGTGGAGAGCACTGAGCGAACCTGCCAGTGAGGTCTTGTAGGAAAAAGGTATTCGCGCTGC
>JBBPQL010000128.1:0-53786 GCA_038092515.1 Boletus subparvulus | reverse complement strand
GTGCTTCGCCCCGCACGAATTAATTTCAATTGATTCTTGGATCAGATATAGTACACCTTAATTTATAAACCAACTGCTTTTATCTTTCCCAAGAGTCGGGGATTGGCGCATGTGCGCCGCTACGATATCTTACAGTATTACAATAGTATTACATTGAACTACATATTGAAATTTATCGGCACAAGTGCCGCTTTCGCCCCACCATCACAACCTTGATAGTTGATACCTGATAAAGCTGACGATATCCTTGCTCGGCGGTCGCTGACAAGGACTCCGCGCCCAGCATGTCTCTACAAAATTCCACAACTCCTCCGGGATATCCTTGCCATCCCACCCAGGCTCTCGTTTTGGCCGATGGCCACGCGAAATCATAATCACGATCTGAGCGACCCTTTCAATCCCGTGAAACGGTAGTTTACCGCTCAGGATCTGTACGAGGCGTCAATGACACATCGGGTCGGGATAAACACGAACATCGAACCTGCAGCATGATGCTTCCGAACGAGTAGATGTCCGCTTGTAGGCTCGATAACTGCGACGCCGGTCCATCTTCTCTACACCCCTCAAGCAGCTCAGGAGCTGCCCACCGAAGGTTTCCCGGGAATGAAATGCCGGACACAACAGTATCCGAAACTTGTTCGACTACCGTTGACAGACCGAAATCAGAGAGACACGCCCGTCCCTTGTTGGTGATCAAGATATTCGACTAGTCGGCCAACGATGAGAGGAGCTAAATTTAAGCCGAACTGACGTACGCCGCTAAGGTCACCATGGACTATGTGACGAGAATGCACTACATCAGTCAATGAAATTAACTGAAATGAGCGAGAGGGCCAATGACTCACAATAGTGCAGACCAGCTGCTATGTCGCCGAGCTGTAGATCGAGTTATACAAAGCGAGATTGGCAGTATTTCAGTAACATGCCAGAATCATTCTTTTCATCAGATCGAGTTGTGTTTCGAATTTCTCTAGATATTCGGACAGTGTACCGTTATCTGCCCATGGGCAGACGAAAGCAAGGAATGGCCCAAATCCATCTGTAATGCCATATAGAGGCAAAACGTTCCGATGCTGGAGCCCAACCCAAACGTTGAGTTCCTGTGCAACAGCCTGGAAAAGAGGCATAAGCAAGGACATCACGACAGCGCTTGATCTCGGACGAAAGTCACCTTTTTCTTGACCTGGTATTCCTCTTTACTCGCAATCGCGGGTCGAATGGCCTTGACAGCCACCTGTGGCAATGCAATAATGAGTATTGTCCGCTGGAACGATCCCATACCAGGAGGACCCACCCTCTTGGGAGGCTTCTGCTTGTATCGCAGTTGACAACTCCAGACGTCGTTGAAGCCGCCATAGGCCGCAGGATACGCGTCCATCTTCACTATCCTATCAGTGAGGTCCTTGACGCGTTTGGCACACCTCTCTAGGACATGGCCCTGAAGTAGGTGACGACGAAATGCCTCGGCAGAACGAGAGACATTCGTCTCGCCAGTTTCGACACCCCACGCGCGTAGGCACCGATGCACCGCTTCCTTGCATTCGGGAAGTGAAGGATAGAGTTCCCGATCGCATCCGAAGGTGGATGGTTTGCGGGGTGGGGCTTTGCGGTTTTCGCCAGGTACATTGACATAAACTAGAACCAAGAAGCGTATCATAGTCAGTGGGTATAAGTTCGGGTCGGGAGAGTAACCTCTGCCAGTGCTCCCTACTTTCTGTGCACTTTAAATGCGGTTACTGCTTCAACCAGCCATGGTACTCCTGGCACCTGGAAGCACGGATATCTAGAATAGAACCAAGCTGTCCCAACGAGCGGAGATCCGTTATTGGCTGCCTGCCAATGACCGAGGAACGTATCGGAACTTGGAGTGGAAGCCCTCCAACATCTTCGGTATATGCCCGGGCATGCCCGCCACTGGAATGGTAGTGGCGGAATACCACGCCGATTTACATGATTCATTAGCGCTCGTCAATTATTGAACACCTTAGCGTCAGCGCTTCAGCGTCTACTTGTATTTTCCATGGATGCTCATATTTTTGCATATTTCATGTCTGAGGAAGAGCAGATAAACAGAAGTATCGAGTAAAAGCATGGTCATCGAGACAATTCATATACTGCCAAATTCCAGCTGGAGACCTCAACCACCGCCCTAAAATGAGTGCAATTCCACCTGCTCCGAGCTATAAAGACGACGGTAAACTTAGTCCCAGCCGCTGGCGGCGACTGGTTCTGCGCCCCAGTTTGATGCGGGCTGCTCTGCTGCCCAATCGGTGGCTGGTCCAGGTCCAGTGTCTGCAGCCCAGTCGAGGGCGCCTAATAAAATGTGAGGTAGCAGCCAAGTCAGGTGAGCACGCTACTTACCACCATCCCCAGCAACTAAAGCGGGGTTGATAGCCCCTGCTTGAGGGGCAGATGTGACATCCCAGTCTGAAAGACCGACTGGGGCCTCTGGTTCGGCAGCAGCGAGCTTGGCCTGAGCCTCCTCCTGTTGCTGCCTCTCCACCTCTTCGGGGTCACGGTAGAAGAACATGTCCACCATCACGTTCCAGCCATCGGGCGTGCGGGGAATGGTCCCACGCAACCTGAGGACTTCCCGTGCGAGCAACCACCAGATCAGACCAATAGAGTGACGGGTCTTGTTGTTTGTGGGAATCGCGACATCGACAAATTTGAGTGGGGCATCGGTGTCGCAGAGAGCAATGACGGGGATGTTGACATATGATGCCTCGCGGATAGCCTGATGGTCCACGCGAGGGTCGGTCACGACGATGAGACGGGGCTCCTTGAATGAGCGGGTGATGTAGTTGGTGAAAGAACCGGGAGTAAAACGACCAGCGATGGCCTGAGCTCCGGTATTGGCAGCGTATTTCAAGACAGCACGGTGACCGTAAGGACGTGCAGAGATGACACAAACGTCATTTGGGTTCTCGACGGCAGCGATTATACGGGCAGCGAACACAAGCTTCTCCCAGGTTTTTCCGATGTTGATGACATGAATTCCTTTGCAACAGAGTCGTCAAGTTCAGGCCAGCGCGCTAAACTCTAGCACATAGGGACTTACCGTCAACTCTACGTTTGAAGACATATGGCTCCATCTGCTTGTCGCAGTTTTTCGTTCCGATGTGGCATTGGGCAGCCAGGAGGAGCTGGATCTCCTCATCGGTAGCACTCAGAATGGAGGGTAGTTTTGACGACATGATTGGACCTGGACGATCAGCATCAGTACAATGGTTCCAAGGTCACATCCACATTTGCAACACGCCATCCAACGCCTCCACTCCATGAAATCCGACCTGTGGCGACCACAGCGTGGTGTATATACGTGTGTACGCACCGTTTGCGGCGTTTTGGACTTGTGCGTCGTCTCGGGCGACGTTGACAGGCTCTTCGGGATCTTGGGCTCGTCGTGCTCGTCGCTCAACGCACCATTCCCAGAGAGCTCTCGGCTATTCCCGCAGAGTATTCACACGCCTAGCATCCATTTCAGGACAACACCCCCTGTCTCTCTATCGTTTCGAGTTTTGAGGCCAACTGTGCGATATCATCCGGTACAGCTCTACAACAACCCCCAACAATCAACCCCCCCCACCCTTGCCCACATGCCTTGTTGACATACCCCACCACACTCTCCGCCCACTGACCAATCCCGGCCCCACCGCCATTCGGTTTGAGAACAAGCCACGGCCATTTCCTGCCTTCTCCGATCACCTGGGCACAACCTTCCTGGAACTCATCCGTCAATCCTTGGAGATGTTCCACCGTCACGCAATTAAACCCAATTCCGTTTGGAAGAACCAACGCCCTCCCTTCCCCATCTACACCCTCTCGTACCATTAATTCTGCCACCTCCTTGGCGCTGACATGCTTCCCATCGGGAACGCGCGCTTCAGGGAACCGTCCATTAGGAAACACAGCAGTCAACCACCACGCTTTCATGTGCTTGCTCTCCGCACGAAGCGAAGCGGCCACCGTAGTGACCGCGCGTCTGATCGCAGTGACTTCCCTTGCCACCGGAATCGTCTCGAACGCGACACCGTCCACAAGGTCCCATGCTTCTGACATATGACAGTATGCCAGGAGCCGTTCCGTGTGGAATTCTGTCAGTGCTTGGATTGACATTTCCGTGCCCTCCACGTCGTCCCCAAACGAGGTGATGTTTGGTTCTGTAGCCGAGTACGCTTTGGGACCATAAGGCGGCGGAAAGATGCCATCGAAATCCTGAAATGGAGAGACGGTGCTCCCATAGGTACCGAGTGATAACACGATGCGAATGTCGTTCCGACGGACGCTCTCGTTCTCAGCGCAGAACAATGCACGAGCACGAGCTGCGATTGAAATAGCGTTCGACATGATTCGCAGAGCCTGTTCGCTGGAATAGCCGTCGCGCTCGAATGTGTTGAAAGCAGCTTGATATCTAACCCGCGCGAGCTTAGAATGATAGGAGACGGTGTTTGATGTGTATGAATCTACTCACGTGGATGTCAATAATGTCCTCGCTCCTGCACGCAAGAACGACAAGTGGGCTTGAACAAGTAACTGCGACCTCTCTTCGTCAACGGCCGCACGAGTAGACCATAACGGAGTGTGAGCGATCTTGAAGTTCAGGATGTCCTCCAACGTAGATCCCTGGGTAATGTAATTAAATAAGACATTCATCCGCGGCTCGTGCAACTCGATCCTCACCAAACCTCCATCAGCCAGGTTTATCTCCTTGTGGTATATATCTGTCAGGGTTGACTCGGACATGATTCACAATCAAGTCGGGGTGAAGATCGGCCTTTCCAAGACAGCACGCCATGACGCCAACTGTGGCGGTGTAAATCACAGGGGCGCTTGGACTGGCTTGGCCATCGGCTACTGAGAGTAGCCTATCGTCATACTTGGCAAAGGTTGGGCGATAGAGAATGGCCGAGTCGTTCTATTGCGTCATCACACAATACAGTTATCCTACTATTCACTATCTCTTTCACCTATCACGTCTCATCCTATCGAGCAACGAGGTCGAGGACTCCGACCCACTCCCGTTCCTCTGTGCGCTAGCAGCACCCTTGATACTATAGCCTATCGATGGATGTCGATCAGGCTCAGGCGACTGTTCCTGTTCCTTCTCGGAACGCTTTTTGCGCCTCTTTCCCGTGCGTTCCGGCTGACCACCCGAGCTGGCATCTCCAGCATCCGCAATACGACTGAGCAACGATGGCGTCGGTACATCATGTCCTCTTGAATTCATCTTTACCCTCTTTGATCGTGGTACGTCCTCCGAAGTGCTACCCGGCCGCTTGGGAGACGAAGTCGGTACGCTTGAGACATGGAAATGTAGGGAAGCATTGTCTCGCATTTGAGACCGCTGCGTTGCTGTCGCTGACCATGTCATTGGAAGGTCGAGCTCGGTCGGCAAGGGTGGTAGACTGGTGACTGGTCTTTGCGGTAGGTGAGCCGGCCGATCTAACGTAATGCCGTTCTTCACCACAGGCTTCGCCTCTTGAGTGGGCGCTTGCGATGACGACGGTTGCTCTCCCGCCAGTGACTGCTCAAACGAAGAAAAAAGAGGTCGGACGTCAGTGAAGAAGGGGAGAGCGGTCCATTGCGAACCCTTATTAGGCCTTGGATTTCGCTGGCATCTTCTTGCGTTTGCACATGGGACAAAACTTGGAGAAATTTACTGATGGAAGTAATCAGGTATGATGGTAATATCCAATTTCCTCGCTCTTTGCGCTAGAAAGAGTTATTTTATCCTCGATGTTCGATTGAGAACGACGTACGGTGTTGATAGTAATAAGAATATTTTTCACGGCACGCCAAAGGTCATCCCTATACAGCTTGGAGTCAAACAACACCTGCCCGACTTAGTTCAAGAGATACGGTGAATGAATGCCGGACTAACCTCCAAGAGCATCGAGCTCGCATCGACGATTTGTCTCCGGAGCTGAGTAATTTGCTGTGTCTGAGTGGCAGTCTCACGTTCACTCACGGATAGCGCCTCCATAATCCAAGAAATTACCCGGATCCGATCTTCCGGCGGGAATTTCTGAAGGACTAATTTCCGTGTTAGAACACTAATATAGAATTGGAGTAATTTGACCGCCGGCGTGGCGTGTAAATCGACGGTAGCCATTTGAGCCACCGATAGATAGTGGAGTGCAACCTGTAGCTGCACCGGGTCGTTCGATCGCGTCTGAAGTAACGTCGTAGCCTTATCGAGGATAACTTGAAGCAACTCGTCGCCTCTCGAATCGCCTCGGTAGCACGGTAACCGCGAAAGGATATCTTTCACGATAATATCCACGTCGCCAGTGTCCAGCCGAGTTATAGCCTGCTCGACGATTAGACAACGTATGGACACGTATCCTCGATCGTATACTCACCAAGATAAGCTGCGCCACGAGAACATGTTCTGCCTCTGAGCCCGGAGGGTCCGTATATTTTTGTATCGCGTCCATGGCGTCCGTCGCCAAGAAGGACAAGACGAGCGAACGCAACCGTTCCCTCGTCCGTCGTTCATCGTCATCAAGGTCTCCTTCAAGCGGAACGATCTGGTCGCACAACACGCCGAGCGTCACCGGGGGATCTATATCGAGGTGTTTGAGGAGGGCGAGTTTGACGACCGCGACTTCTTCGGGTTCCTCTATCGACGACAAGGAGCGCGTGCCAGATATGATCAAGATGGAACACGGCGTGCGACTTGGATAGGAGGTCTGAAAAAACTTACCGCTTTGGAGGAGTTGGACGAGGACGTCGGTGTTCCTCTTGACCCACTGGCGTTGGACGGACGATACTTGCGTCACGGCATGGTATCCGTCCATGCGCACCTGGGACAACAAGGTTAATCACGGTCAAACCCGCCAAGTCCGCGCGCCACACCCTCGCGTCCTGGTCTTCACAGAGATCGTATACGGCGTTGATGGCGTCTTCCTCCAGATCCGGAACGTCGTTGAAGAAGACATGTATATGGCCCGCCGCGTACGATTTGAGAAGCGGGTGGTGGGAATGTGAGAGGGCTATGAGCTCCTGGAGGGCCTCTCTCCGCTGCACACGTCCACCGGGTTAGGTCAAGGAATGGGTGCAGCCTGTATCCACCCTTACCGCGCGTCCCGCAGCGGAGCGCTCCCTCGCCGCCCGCTCGACCATCACTCTGACATGTTTCAGTTGTTCGTGTACGCTCGAAGACGCCATGCTCGACGTCTGCTCTGGTCCAGAATAACCCGGCTTGAAGTGGAAAACGTTGAACAAGACGAACCGACTGCAAAGATCAATGATGGCAGCACTAAACCAAACAAGGAAGGTCGTTCCCACCCCCGACGTCACCTCTCCCAGCTGCCAAGCATTCCCTAAGCCAGGCCTAATACTTCAACGGGACCCAAACACTCGGATATGCGCACTGACGAGCAAGTCCTTCACGACAGGATTAACCTCCCGAGGCTCATGAAACGCCTCGAACAGTCCATCCAAGACGGCGATTGGTCAAAGAGTACCCCGCCCAAGCGGGAAACGTGGACGAAAGCCCAAGCGGCGCTGCAGGTAAGCACCACCCCCACGCGCGGTCGAACCCACCGACGGCGCACCTCTCCCAGAAAATCCGACACGCCCGGCTCTTGCTCAAGAACGTCGAGCTCGGCAATGTGGACCCCACGCCGTGCGTACCCTCACCCGCCGTCCCCGGCACGTGTCTAACACTTCGCTCCGCAGGGCCCAAGAGCGACGTTACCAACACATTAGAACGACGCTCAAGCACCTCGAAGATTACATGCACCAAGTGGAACACGTACGCGATGCCCAACCGCCAAACGCGTGGTCCTGACTCCCCTGTCTATAGCAATCAACGCCGCCGGTCCGACGACCGAAGCCCCTCCTGCCATCCATACGCCCCCCACCACCCAAGTCCCCCCAAAAGTCCACCGAACTAAGCAGTCCACCCGTCGAGGCGACCCTCATCCCAGCCGAGGGCGGCCCGTCTCCGTCCGTGCCTGACGTACAGGACCGCTTGCCCACTTCGTCAAACATCCCAGCACCAACACTAGCACCAGCACCGGGACCGTCGCAGAGTGCACCCGCAGGACCCTCTCTAGCTGCGCCTTCCTCCTCAAAGATCAACGCCACCCCAACTATCCTCCAAAACTCGCGCGCGCTCCAAGAAGACCTCTCGGAGCAGCTCGCCGTGATGGCCACCCAACTCCGCAGAAACGCCACGCATTTCTCCCAGTCGTTAGAAAAGGACAAGTCCGTCATCGAGGCCATGCAAGAAAAGATCGAGGGCAACTTTGAGTTCATGAAGGGAGCGCGGATCCGGTTGCGGGATTTTCGAGGAAAGAGTGGAGGCACGACGTGTTTGGTGATGATGAGCGTCATCGTCGTGTTGATTGCGTTTATGCTTATGGTGTTCATCATCCGACTGACATGATTTGTAGACGGACTGTCTTAATTTAATTTACTTTACTCGAGCACGCTCTGCCAGTTGCGCGGTCAAGTACTAGGGTAAATTATCCTATGATAATTAAGCGTCCGATTGTCTAGAAGTCCAAGAAGGTATGAAGTACGACGGATCCAAGGAGAGATAGAGCAAATAGTGCATGACGGATGTCCGAAAAATCATAGCGAAAGTATCCATGTACATGAAAGCTCAGATACCTAAGAGGTCCTGCCAAAGCAATGTCACAGTACGAGTCGAGTCAGTGCAAATGTCTACGAATGTGAAAGAATGTTATCGATGGATTGGTTCAAAAAGTCCTTGCGAGGTGTCAGGTCCGCTCTCGGGAACCGAGTAGCCATGGCCTCGCGAGCAGTTCTGCGTGTGTGGTCAGCGATAGGCTAGCGACACGAAAGAAAATGCATACTTTTTGGTCACAGTCATCAGGTCCTGTGTGCTCAAATAAGTCCTGAGACCTTCGTACAGCTCGTCGTCGGAAGGATTCGGGTTGTTGCTGGGCCCCGTAAAGAAGGTGGTGGCCATGGAGAACGTAGAGGTGGGACGAATGGTATTGAACGCGGGTTGTGAAAAACCTCCCAAGCTCAGCGAAGGGGACATGGCACGGTTCATGATCGCCGGATTCGCCGTCAGGCGCGGATCAGGGAGGGTGGCGAACTGGTTGCCCGGTAGACCCACCGATAGACGTTCCTGTGACGGGTCACGGTAGGCTGAATGTCTCTGGTTTAGGGTCACCCTGTTGTAGTCAGACATGGCGCGAGAATTTGGGCGCGACGGAGGACCTCGACGAGGATCTTGCACGGCATTGGTATCACGGTAATAATCCCCTGCCTCGGACTGGTATTCGTACACAGAAGGGCGTTGCGAGTTGGGGTGAAGGGGCACCGGCGAGGGAAGGTACCCAGAGTTCCTGGGGTTCTGCTCAGCACTGAGCGAGTTGTTGGACAAGCCATCCCCAAGCGCCTCGGTTTCATACTCTGGATGCACAATGAAAAGCCCGCCAATCAATAGTCAAGGAATGCCACTGACCACTCCACTTCTTGTACGGGATCATGGATTCGTTGAATTTCATTTCGTTGGCGTCAGTAACAACCTTCTTGTTCTTTCCGTCATCAAGCACGATACGCGTGGTACCCCAACCGAATTCGTCCATGCGCCAGAAGGAGTAGAAAGGTAAGAAGAAACTGTAAACCGGGTACCTAAACGCGGACGTCAGGGAAATTTTGGATTCTAAATAACAATACGCACGAAATGAGGTACACAACCATCCAACCAATAAGCATGAACTCTCGCTTGACGATAAAGATGAGAGCCTATGGTATCACGATTCGCTCAGCACATGCCCAACCAACATCGAAGGCAACGTACCTGCAAACCATACACCGCTGCAATCAAGGCGATGGAGATGTAGGGTATCGCTGATTGCCCAGCCGAGACTGCGATGATCAGCCAGACCAACTGCGCATCCAGGTGAGCAACAGGAGAGACCAACAAGTTCTAAAAACTCACGTAAACGACAGTGGCGGGCAAAATCTACGAAGGAATCACGGTCAGATAGGTTCGGTGGATCACACAGCGAATAGTACACACCAGTGTACTGATGAGATCCAGGTATACAAAGAACCGCATGGAAAAACAACAGATGCCACAAAGTTCAGGCAGGATAGCAAGCTCGCACAGGTTATGGATGGTCGAGTTGATCCAACGACGACGTTGAGAGAATAGCACACGCCACGAGATCGGCGCCATGGTCCGAGCGACGGCATCGGGTTGGAACTTGGTCTTGAACGAAGGGAAATGCTTCATGAGGAGCGTCGTCAAGAACCGATCTTCACCCAGTGAGAACAAATTCTTCTTGTGAAGCGTGTCGACATTGGGCTCGGCGTACTCGTCAATGACACGATTGGAGATGAAGATCGGACGGCCCTTGTCAGCGGTACGAATACGGTAGAGGGTGAAGCATCCGGGGAGACAGGTCACGGAACCGAACAGACTCTCGAAAGCCTTGGCGAGATGATGGGAAATGTAGTACTCGTAAACCTAAACGTGTTAGATGGAAGGACGAGATAAAAAGAAAGGCTTTTACCTGGATCATCGTCCACCAAGAACCTTCCTCGTTCTGCAACTTGGTCTCACCACAAATACCGATGATATTGGAGTCGTTCATAGAGGCAGCGACGAGCCTGTTGAGTGACTGAGGTGTGACAACCTGCAACATACGCACGTTAGCAGTCATCTACCTCAGTAGGGAGGCACTCACGGTATCGGCATCAACAGTAAAAATGTACTCGTAGAACGTGGGGTCAATGCCAATGACATTGCGCATTTGGTGGTATATCTCCAGTTCCAGGGGCGTCATCGGCGCATTGAAGTGCACACGGTTGAGGTATTGCATGAGCAGAATCTGACTGTCACGCTTCCCTCTGTTACCAGGTTTCGAGCGCTCCGTCGGTTTGCCGACCTTGACAACAACCAAATACCTTGAAAGTGGGGTCATCAGGTGCTGACAAAGTCAGAAATGAATCGGACTTACGGGACGACGTGGCCTTCGAACTCGTACAAGCCAGAGTAAACCTTCCCATAGTTGAGCTTCTGAGATCCCTCCCCGATGGACTTGAACATGAGAGGTTCCGCATTCCTCTTCGAAGGATCAACGCCAAAGATGTCCAACACAATGTCAGGCGTGGGTCGTTCATTGCCACTACCAATGATATTGCCATCACAGATGAGGAAGATCAACTTCCGTTTATCGTCGTAGTCCAATGCAGCGAGCGAGTCGATGGTACTGCGCAGAGAGTCCTCGCCCTCAGTATAGCAAGGGACTTGGCAGAGCACGAATTTGTCCAGACGTTCGGGGAAACGCTTTGTCCCAAGTTGCAACGCAGCCAAAACTATTCGACATGTCAGACCCCAAACCACCGCCCAGTTATGCACCGCCACTTACATTTTAGGCCCATAGACGCCATGATAAGACTGGAGAATGCCAACAGCATGTAATTCTGAACCTGACACCTAGGCGTATACCTGAAATCGACCTGGCCCCAATAGAAAGCGTTGTTCAGGCAATCCATGCTAGCAGTCCTGTTCGTAGCATCCATGGCATCGAGCACGCTGTTGAGCGCCGACGTGATATCTGTGCCTGCTTGCTGCTGGAATACGGAGACGAGGCTAGCTGGCAAGAAGTCGTACTTCGCGATATTGAGCTCAGTGGTCGTCAACGTATACACGTAGTCGGTTAAATCGTAGATGGCGCTATTGTAAATGCCCCAGATCCTACACAAGAGTAAAAAATCAGCAGGTATGGGCAAACTAGATTGTACCCACCGTTGAATGTTCGTGTCATTCGCCTGACCGTAGATATCGCTGGTCTCCCAAACCAACGTGCCCTTGTAGAACTGGTTAATAGAGGGCAAGTACTTCTGCGTGTACCAGGAGTCGCTGGAAAGAGCTGCTGAAGAGGTGGGCGCGTTTGAACCGGATGCATGTGACGCTTGTGAATACACAAATTCCGATGTGTTCTTGATATTGATGGACATCGTTTGGTCACTGACAAGGCCAGCACATGCTTGGTATAGGGGTGGTGGGAAATAGTATGTCAGATCCGTGCCCGCTAGAGCGGTTAGAGTGGCCGCATTGTTACTCGGATTGCCGGTAATATCACTATGGTCGCCTTTGACGAAGTTGGTGACATCGTATACCTTGCCTTGAATAGATACCCAGTAGTCGGTCGTCGAAGCATGCTGCGCGACTTCCGCATAATTCCACGCATAGTTGAATTGGGGGCAGAGGATGACACCAAAGGCAATGATATAGAACAGGACCAGGCCATTGGCGAGGAGGATGAGGGCAAAGATGGTCACTTTCTCCCGCCACGCTAGACGAACGTCGGGCCGTTTCATGCGGCCGATGTATGACAAAACGAAGTCTGGTATGAGGCCAGTGAAGATCCGGACAAGGTAGAGCCAGTATCGTCGAACCCGAGTAGTAGGGATATGCTCTTCGAAGGCTTCCGGGGCGTTGGTGGCGGTCAGATCCGCACCTTTGGGAAGTAAAGGGGGCAATGGATCATACCCTTCCGTTTTCTTATCCCACGCGGTCTCCTCAAGGTACGGGTAACTGGGAGAAGCAACTTGAGCAGGCCCGTAGGTTGAATAAACACTGGGCGTGTGGGGCGGATCATGATACGGAGTGACTGCCCGTTCGTCGAAAAATCTATGTTGCCTATCTTCCGCGTGCGTTTGAGGGTACTCCATCGTATCATCCAGCATGATGCTTTCATCTTCCTCCGATTCTTCACGAGTGAGCTTCTTCTGCTCCTTTTCCGTGGAACGCAGGACGTCTTCCACCATTTTCCATGCAGAATATGACAACCATATCTTTTGGCGTCCCAATGCGTAGTCCACACGTTCAGCCCACCCATTCGATTGAACGCACTGCCGAATGCGCTCCGCATCGGAACCACGCATGGTTGGTCGATACCTCTCGCAGAACTCCGCTTGGTCAAACTCCGCAACGAATTCGACAGACCTCCGGGAGATCATATCTGGGAGATTTAGGGCACGGATTTGCCCTTTAACAAGTCGCTTGTCGAGAGAGCTGGAGAAACCATTATCATTGGGACGGATGCAATTCAACGTCCAGAGCCGAGTATTTTCGAGGTTGGACAAAACATCCGACAACGCCTGGTTTAATTGCGTGGTGACCGGATAGATTTTGCTAGGGTTCAGGCGGGAGCTTTCTGGCTGCGTGCCGGACAAGGGCGTAACACTGCGGAGAGGACGAGAGGAGACCTGTGCCTGAACGACGGTGTCTTCGTCACTCTGGTGTTTCTCTGTAGATAAACTTGGTCCAGACATGAGCTTGGCAACCAGAGAATCCGACGAGCCACGCAAGAGGGTGACGAAGGAAGGATCAAGGAGATCTGCGTCCTTCTCCACAAAGCTAGAGACGTCGTATGAGCAAGAGCCCGCGTAGTGATTGATGCCGAATGACCGCCCTTCCTCACGGGTAGGCAAAATGAATGAAGAATGAACAGTAAACTTTGTCAGGTCCTGCAGCAGCTCGTCGTCACGCTGAGCATCGCTCCGCCCTGCTTTGAAAGACGTAGCGGCCTTGTCAAGCACGCCTAAGAGACCACCAGGTTTCCTGGAACCACGCTCGCTTCCGGCTCCACGGAGCAGCTCAACACAGGTTGGGTTTCCCTTCGCTACGACGGGTGGCAACGAGATGCCATCAGTGGTAAAACGGCTATTGAAGCCCGAGTTATCGTCGAAGATGCTGTGAAGCACATGCAATTCCACCATTTCATCGGTGAAGTTGAAGCAGAATTCATTGAAGCCGCTCAGATGAGCGGTGATAAGGGGGGAAGCTGTTCCAATGGCCGGTGCACCGCGAGTTTGGAAACCAGTCTGGTCAAGAAGCACGATCTGCGTGGCGGAACACGAGGGGGTCTGGGAGAGGGGAGCGAGTTTGTAATTGGCTGTCTCGACCACAAATGCGAAGAGAATAGCGTAAAGGTCCTGCACAAGCTGGTCTCTCTGCGCTGCACTCTGCTTGGGATTCAGCAGCACGGTGAGGATTTCCTTGCGGACATATGTAGACTTGCAAGTCAAGGCCTCGGCCAACTCCTCTGCAGAGACACCGAGCAGCTTTGCGGCTTGCTGAAGCACGGGCATGTTGACGACGTAGGCTGAGACATCCTGAGCATCTGCCTCTCCAAACTCGAGGTTTCCGAGCAATAGAATTGCGCTCAAGACAGCAAAGATGGAGGATACGTGTTTGGACTTGAAACCGAGCGTTTTGAAAGCATCCCGGAGATCATCCATGGCAATGCCATCATCGCTGAACGGACCGGCAGGGAGACGGTAACAGCCGGATGACGCGGGCAGGGCATAATCGGAGGGCCCCTCGAGGCCGAGGAGATCTCTCTCGATGGGATTTGCGCCGGCCAAGAGCTGGTAGAAGACATGATAGGAACGCTCCTCGTGTGTGAGACGGACAAGGCGGGACTTGTCTAGACCAAATGCGAGTACTTTGGCTGCGCTGATGCGACCACGATCGTTGAAGTGGAGTTCAGTATAGCGTGTGTGTCGTGAGGCGTTGGGGTTCGTGGGAGTCTTTGCGTTCCCAAAGGAGTCGAGGAGGAGGGAGAAGGCCTTGATCTGGTCGACGATCTTGCCTTCACGCTTTGAGTGAGCGGAGAGGCGAAGGATTTGATCAAGGAGGAGGCGGGTGCTGGCTGTCTTTCCTGAGCCCGAGATTCCACTAGAAGCGGTGTTAAAAATGCGGAGGCGAAAAGGCGGTGGGGCCTACCGAGCAACAACGGCCTGAGATTCGAGTCTCCTTCTCATGAGAAGGTAAATCTTTGCGGCCTGCTCGTATAGATGGGGCTGTGGAGGTCTCCGGGAATCGGCCAAGCCCAGTCTGGTGTCCTTGTAGCATCTTTCCTCGTACTCTTTTGCGCTTGCATCGTTGACGTTTGCAAGGGCCTTGCAGGGGTTTACGACGACGAGGGCCGTCGAGCCGATCCTTGCGTAGGGCAGGTCTGCGCGAAAACGGGTGCTGAGGACGGCGAGGATGGCGTCGTCGGTGGGGTGCACCTTGGCGGGTGATGAGACGGCGAGCAGGTCGGCGAGATCGCCCGACGTTGTGGCCTGGGGTATAGCTGCGGCCAAGGGAGAGGCCATGGGAGGTGGAAGGGGAAGCGAAAGAGCCTGGCGGACTGAGAGCGCTGCACCACGCGACCCCACTGTGGGAACACGACTCGAATGGGCTTGCTAAGTATCACATTGAATCGCCTCGGAACCGCCAACCTCTGTGGCGACATTCGTCACCACCGGGTCCAACGGTGCACCCAAAACGGCTCTATCATCGCTGTCAAGGCGCGCGCGATGTGGGCACTCCACCGCTCCCTTGTTTGAATTCCTCCAATTTGCATATCCGAGGTACTCTATCGTCGCTGGGTGCGTGCGACGTTCACCCAGAAGCCCCAATTTGACACGGACGTCCATCTAGAAGACGACCTGCCTTTGCGATCAGGGTGCTGTCGCTGTCATCCTGCTTCATGAGAATGGAACGAGGTCCAACAACTACATTCCGAAAGCCACGCTGCAGGGTCTGATTCAACTCAGCGACATGCACATGTCAACTCTACTCAACCACACACCTCTGGGATCTCAACCAGTCTTGCCGGCATCGCAGATCTTGCAGAACGCGCAGCTTGCCCGTCCATCATTACCTAACCAGTCCCTCGAGGTCCACCGGAGGTCCCAGTCCATACGGGACAACCTTGTACTGATCATGCAATCACACTTCGGGTGGACAACTTGTCATGCACTCGCCTCTTTTGGTCTCATCACTTAATTTCATTCCTCCTTCTCCCTCTTCTGTGACGGATCCTTTGTTTGTCCGGCTTTCCCTCTCCCCTCAGAGACGTTTCGATGACCCACTCCGTTCCGGATCGGTATATACGCCCTTTCTGGAGCGCGGTATTGCACTCCCATCCCATCCAGTTTAAATCTCTCCCTTGGGATTCTACCACGCGGTCGGCACGCCATCCTGTGCCAGATTTGATATTCGCGTCTCTACAAACTTGTCCTTAAAAGTCCCCCGTCATCCATCTTGCCCATAGCCCCCTCGCTTGCAACTGCAAGCCGGTATATGTGCACCTTCACAATCGACTAGATTTCACCTCACAAAAGATGCCCACCACCGCTTTGGAGTTTTCCCGTGCGTTCGGTCCCATATTGCTTGTGTGCTCGGTGATAATTCTCGCCCAGTCATTCGTGCTACCGATGTCTCAAGGTATCAGGAACTCCGCATACGGATAACTATCGACGGGAATATCCAGGAGTCTCTGGAGAGTACCTTGGACGCGGGCGTCCATACATGGCGTGAACCATTCTCCTTGTAAGACCGTTTTACTCCTTACGATACCCGATGCTCAATCAACCCCAGTGTTGCGAACTCTGTTTCGCAGTGCGAAATACACGTCTTGGCGAAGAAGAGACAATTCTTTTGTTGCACCGGGAGATACAGAGCAATCCGCACGACGCGTCTACAGTCCATTAGCAAACTCCTTGACACGCGAACCAGCAATGGAGGCAAGTTTCATTTCAGTTGTTTATGACCGTCCTGACTTTTTACGTCACTAGTTATTCGGCTTCCATTGTACGATTCCACGAGAACGGACCCAACCGGCGGCGCAATGGGAAGCATCGTGTTCTTGGTCGTTGACACCTCCGTCACGGACGACAGTCTGAAGTTGTCCACGCGTGACAGTGTCTCCTTGATGTTTCCTTACCCCGTGGCCGTCCCAGAAAAGCTGTCCCTGGAGGAATCGGAGTCAGAAGCACCGACGTCACCACCTCCGCGTCCGAACGCCCCCATCCCTCCTGCATCACCGCTCTCGCCCTCACTCATACATTGTCCGCCTACGTCTCCTGACGTCCTGACCCCGCATTATCTGCAGACGACAGCCCAATTACCTCAGTGCTACTTCGCCTATTCACCCCAACAATCTGGGGCTGATCGAATCCCCGCCAAGATGGAGACATATGGGGATGCTGCCGTGCATCCCAAGGACGTCCCTTCCCTAGGTATTCTGTCTGACGGCACCATGACGGCAGCGTCGTCCCTTGTTGGTGAAGACAAACACTCTGGACTTGCGCCTCGAGGCTCCGCGGAAATCGGGAACTTCACCCCGGTTATATGTGAACCTCCTGAAGATATTGCTTCCGAGGCGTGGCCGCTGCACAGGACCGAAGTCACATCTCTCCCCACACCTTCGGAAGACTTTGGACATAGCTTTGATGGCACCATCCCACAGATCAGCATTACCCTTGCGAAGTCTTCGCGCGGCAACTCGCCACTCGTCCCTCCATCATGTGACTCGGACGTTACCACCAGACGGCCTAGTGTTCATGTAGACACGCGGTCGGCTACTCAGGCCACGGGCGTTATGTCGGCCCTCTCAGTATCTCCGGGTTTCGTTGATGAATTATCACCTTATTCGCGATCCGTTGGATTGGCAAGCCCACAGCCAAGAACATCCACCACCAATACCAGCAGTTCTGGTCTGTCACCTTTCTCACGGACATCAGTGGTGGAGTCGCCGAGCACGACCGCAACCACCCCAGCTCAGTCGGCGAATTCTGAGGCTCCCAAAGATGCCTTAACTTCCGCCCCTGGCTCCCATGCCAGACAAAGGAAAGAGCGCCCGACGATCGACACGAGTTGTGTTGGTCCAAGGGGTCATGTTCAGAAGTACAGGAACGGCTCGGTACCACCTGTCAACGTGCCAGCCAAGCATCGCAACGCCTCTCTTGACCTCCCAAGGTCTCACGAATATGGGAAATACGAACCTAACCCCTCGATGTATTCCATTGCTCCATCTATCTCTCCTCGGCACTACAAGAAAAGCGGTGACTTGAGGTGCCCGTCCTCGCAGCCACCTGCAAGCAGACAAGGATTTGCTCCGAGTACTCGCGCTCCAAGCATCCGTAGGGAGCCCTTGGAATTTGACGAGGCTCAGATCTGTCTCGACACCGCCAGCTTAGGCGACCAAGAGGTTGCAACGTTCCTCAAAGAAGTCGACGCAGCACTGTCTGCGGTTGTAAACGGATCCCCAGCCGTAGCTGCTGATAGTCGTGCGTTTTTGGCTGTGCCGAGTGCCGCGAGCCGCCTAGGCAGTCGCAACCAGAGCCGTAAAGCTTCCTCCCAGCATCTGAGGGCTGATTTATCGGCCACTATTCGGAGCCACGAGAAGGATGGTGCAGCACGGACTGGTTTCAGCCTCGTTGCTACCTCACACCCGTCACCTCATCCCGAGGTCATTCCCTCACGAGTCGCATCGCCACGGTCCGGCCACACAGATGCCGTCCAGCGAATGTTTTTGTCACAAGTTGACATGCCCCCCGTCAGTCCCTCACGTAATGCATTGTCTGCATCGGCCTTCCCGCTCGCACAACGCGTGTCACCACAGCCTTCTCCACGGCAGGAGCTTGTCGAGTGGATCTCTCCGTCACTCGTGTCATCGTCTACGCGGACAAGAGAGCACTTGCGGCCCAGCCGACGGGGCTCTTACTATGGCGACGTCAACGGGAATGAAAACTCTTCCGAGGTCTCTGGCGTCCGTGGCAGGCGTGCTTAGCATCCGCTACAAACGACACCAACCCTGCCAAGATCCGGTTTCATAACGGCTTCTATCAAGCTGATTATTCTCCATGATGATGAAAAAATGGTCCGTATCTACTTATTGTCTTGCGGTCCCTGTGGCTGGAAGTCATGAGCCTGGCGCTAACTTTCTTATCTATATACTGTATATCCCAACTATTTGCGTAGCTGTAACCGTCGTATTGACCGCACGCCAATGTACATACACAAAGTATAGTAGTATAGCACACCGCAAACTTGAATCTATACGCTTTTTCACAATGTACTAATACGTGTTGGTACCTGCATATCGGATGTGGGTTATTTGCACTTTGACAAGAGCGACGATCTTCACCTCTAGCTCTCCACATTGATCATCGTCTTCGTCGCCACCGGCCCGTCTGACAAGCCACTTATCAACTTCATTCATGTCCGCCGCTCGGAACTGTCAATGGAAGTTCGCAACCTCTCAAGACGTAAAGAAGCGCCGCAATTCTGAGCTTGACTCATTTTGCACTACGCTATTTTGCAGTATAGCCTACTGCGGCACTAACTCTGTTCACGGGTAACTCCGAATGAACGCACGAAGCGGGCTCGCCCGCTTGACGAATCGAAAGGGAACCACGCGTTGCCTAAACAGCGGCCACCTCTGACATGTTCGAGACGCGAATCCAATGCGCATCACCCGTGAAGGCCTGGCCTGCAGGCCTACGCATTGTGGAGTCGGCCGCATCATGGAATCCAACCCTCCTTCGTTTCATCTCGCTCTCTTCTCTCATTCATCACGCGTACGGCGCGTTCCGTGACTGACTGGGGAATTGAGGAACCCTTCGGTCTTTGCCCTCTTATGAAATCGCGCTGCAAAAAAAAAAAAAAAAAGACAAAAAGGGCCGCCTAGGCCGCTCAGTATACTTCGCTCCCCTCTCAGACCCCGAAACAATAAACGAGGGGATTCATCATGAATCACGAGCGCTGGCGGGGTTTCGTTGGCCCACAACACACACGGCCGCGTGGGGCCGCGTAATACGTACACATACAAAAAGAAGGGCGTTCCCTGGCTATGCTGAAGCTCAGGTTGGGGTGGTCCATTGCATCGTCTTCCCACCGTGCCAATGTCGCAACGCAAGCGTGTCCCTGTAATCGTGCGTGTCCCTCCATTTTTTCCTTGTAGAACGTCCTTATCCTCTTGTACAGCTGCCCCCTGGAAGTTTTCCAAAGAACATCGTCGTCTTCGGTGAGAGCGGTGTAGGGAAAAGCTCTCTGATTAATCTGATCGTTGGTCGATCAATCGCCGCGACGTCGAGCGGTGCCAAGGGGTGCACGTTCGACCACAAAAAGTATGAATTACAAGTCGACGACACACAGTACGCAATCTGGGACACAGCAGGCCTCGATGAGGGCGCTTACGGAACCGTCCCTGCGGAGATTGCAGAAGAGCACCTGAAGCAACTCCTTCGCGATCTGACCAGGGCCAACGGCATCCACCTCCTGGTGTATTGCGTCAGGGCCACTCGTCTTCGCAAGACATTGCTCAGCAACTATAACCTCTTTTACTCTGCGATCTGTCGAAAGAAGGTGCCCATCGTGGCCGTCGTGACGGGGTTGGAGAATTACGAGGAAGAGATGGCAGATTGGTGGATTGCCAACGAGACAGAATTCGCGTCGCTCAAGATGCATTTTGATGGGCATGCGTGCGTGACAACGCTCAACGCCGACAAGGTCAATTCGCCCATTCTCAAGCAACGTTGTCAAGCATCCAGAGAGGCCGTGCTCTCTTTGATCGCGAGTACATGCCCACGTGATAGCTGGGGAACCGAACAAGATGGTTGGGTCTCGGCCGCCATTGCGGACGTGCGGGCCATGTTCACACCCACGCGGCACGACACACAGCCTATGCCTATCGTTGCGCTGTACGACCTCCCTGAACAGTCACTCGATCGAATCGGGTCTGTCAAGGACATGTCGCCCTTTGAGGGCGGCCGCCTCATGGACGTCGACGGAAGCCTGCTTCTCGTCTATCGTATCCGCGATCAACATCTACGTTCTGGAATTCGGTTCAGAAAACAGATCTCTCCGCGCGGGCCAGACCTCTTGATCTTTTGTGCTTCTGTGCATAGCGACCCGGGCGTATCTCGGCGGCGCGCTGCCGCCTTCTACGGGTCGTATGGAGGGGACACGCGACCTCTGTTGGTCGTCGTCAGGGATGCACTGTCGGAAGAGGGAGCATACGAGTGGTGGAATACGGTGTACGACAACGACAGGAACGACAAGGACGTCGTCGATGGGGATGAGCATGGGAAACTGCAGGCCATCGTCCGTGCACTGCCTCCACCCGAAAACGCCGACGACAGGCACACCGCGGTAGCCAGGCTTCAACGAACGATACAGACGCGCTCGCTCCAACCTGTCGATGTGGTGCCTACCGGATGCTTTCGTTGGCTGGCGGGCGGGCGACGTCCAGCCACGGTGCATTCCGGAAGCGCGGGCGCTGCGGCCGTTCAGGAGGACAGCTTGACCAGTTCCGGCGTGTGGGTACCGTGGCACGCGCATCGACCGTAGAGAGCGGGTTCTTGAGGACCTTGAGAGGTACATGTGTGTGTGTGTTTTTTTTTGTTTTATTCGTTATTCGTTCCACGCCATCACTGGTCGTGCGTAGATGCCGGTCGTTAAGATGCTGCCGTTGCCTTCGTCGTTTCCATAGATTTTGTGGTACCCCTTGGGACGTTACCACCCCTGCTGATAGGAGTTGGAGGACACGTGTGGATTTATGTTTAAAAGTGTACGTTATGTATATCAAGTTTGGCTCGAGCGCTTTAACACGACGGAATCTGCCTGATTCGGCAGAGTCGGTATCTATCCCGCGACGCACAGACGTGTACCGGTCTGAATCAGCCAGACCTCGTCAGATCAACGATGCAATCGAAGAATTAAAAAGCGGGAGAACCACAACGCGGAACCGAATCGAACATGTCGTACCAACGCCTTAGTGCCGTGGTCGACCTGGCCAGACCCGGGGATCAACGTCGAAGAAACGACGCGATCGAGGACCGAAGGACGTTGGATTGTCCCGAGTCCGCCTTGATGGCTGATCGCAGGCTCGGGGGAGCATCGCCACGTTAACCCTCGCTGAAAACACGCGGTGCACACGGTGCTGCGGTCAACCGCGTCGTCGAGGCAAAAAAAAGAAAAGAAAAAACCGTCGAGGCGGCTCCATGCCAGCCTAGCGTACGCGCGACGGTGCTGCGATTGCCGACACAACGAGCCTTGCGCATGCCGTCGAGCAAAAAAAAAAATCATCCGCATTTGCCACGGACCATGGTCCTGTGCAACATGAAACGCACGCCGACCGTCAGCGAGTTCACAGCCCGTTCACTTGGCCAAATGTTACTTTATCCAGGCACGGGGTAAAAACCCTTCCACCGGGAGTATGGTGCATGGGCTGTGATGACACAGGGATAGAATGCACCCTCGGACGCACACTGGTCGACGGACATGACGCACTGTTTGCCAAGATCCAGAAGACAAGAGCTTGTTTTATTTTTTGGGCGTACAGCCCTGGATGAGCGGAGACCCTGTCTCATGAACTCGCAACTCCACGGACCTGTCCAGATATGCACCACGGGCCTTTCCCTGCACGGCCGCCAGATAAAATCCAGCACTGCTGCGTCGCTTCAATGATCCCGATCGTTTGATTTAATTTGCAATAGAATGGACGAGGTAACGCCACGGAGACTCGTCCACAAAAGCGCCACCAAGCACCGATCGGAACAAGATGTGCGATCGACTGTCACAGGGGGGTTGATAGAGCCATTCGAACTAAAATCAATAACCCATGAGGCAGTTACGCCATCAAGCACGAGAGATGCATCGCATCGTGTCCGCGTTTCATGCAGTCTAATGACATACACATCATCAGGCATATGTAAGACCTAATAGTGGGGCAAGGGTAAATACGTACAATATACCTTGGCAGGACTGTTTTGGAAAGTCATTTGGACGGTTAATACCAGGGTCCTGCGTCACCTGAGGGGACTCGGACCTGTTTTGCCGTTCCGAAGGTCGTGCGACCCCTAACCCTCTACCAATCCCCGCAGTCATCTAGTCGCTGAAAGAAGGTTGTGATGAGAATGAGAGACAGTTACTCAACAGGATAAAATTGCGCCCACATTTCACCCCCATTGTTTGAACGTCAAATGGGTGTCGCATGATGTGAAGCGAAAGGGTCGCATACAACACGCCGCTGGCAAGTGGGTATCTCAACAAAGAGAAGGTCAAGTGTTCTAAGGACCCCTGTTCGCTAAACAAAGTGAATCACCTCATAAGGTGCCACGTAGACCGTTTACCACACGACCTGGGGTAATAGTGAGTGCCCCCCACGGGAGGAACTGCGGAGACCAGGGTTGATTCGAATGAAGATCGGTCTGCCGGCTCACAGTACGGATCTTGTGAAGGAAGGCAACGCATACACTGTGACGTCCGGAGCGTGCGTGGACTCAACTGCAGGTGAACGGAGCGGCGAAAAGCCGACCGATAGACACGGGACGTACCAAGTGAAAGGCCTGGATTCTCATGATATTTGAAGAGGGAATTGCTGGTACCCACGTCGAGGGAAGGTTAGGTTCTCGATGGGGGTTCATGTGAACGGCCCTGACAAGTCAGAGGCCGCGACTCTCTGCAAGCGACGTTTGTGGGTTCACCTTGCCAAATGGTATTCAACACACCTCCGCACTTTGAACGCCGGCTAATAAATACCCCGGGAGGATCATGATGGTCTAACTTCCGGTTGTTTGTGTTTGGCGTAGTTTGTACAAATCCGTCCCACTGGCAGTAGCATCAACAGCAAATTGAACTGCCCGAAATACCCGACGATCAATCGTGTTTACGCCCTTGTCAGCAGCCACCCGAGACAGCCGCTCTATTTCAGCCGCCACGAACCCATCCTAGGCGGTCTGACTACCGAAAGACAATTGTTTGGGTTGGTTTGTACAAATCCTTACCTCCAAGTCCACGATCAATCTTGTTTACACCCTTGACGGCCACTCTATTTCAGCCGCCACGAACCCGGATCACGGTGTGCAGGCTTGTGCGAGTTTCAGGGACGTTATCTGTACCCCTTCTCGTCTCTAAATCTAGTCCAACGTGTGCTGTTCACTGACACTACTTTTGTGCACGCAGCGTCATCTGACGTCCACGAGGGACGCCCCCAAGTCCCAAAAAAATCCGGGCCATCATCGAGCCACGCATGGCCGCGAGGACATCCCAGGCTTCCAATCCCCATCGACCCTGAATTATTGTGATCGGTATTCACAGAACTTGCCACCGAGTACCAAAGAGTCGAGGTGGACTCGGGACCTTGAACACGTTGTGGGCAAAGTTGCGTTACCATATGGTTTCTTTCCCGGAATTCGGGGCGATCAGCATGCATATAACGTCATCACACACGCATTTAGCGTCTGCAGTGAGTCACTGAACGTGGATATATGCGCAGCAGTTCCACCGGAAATGTCCATGATGTTGACTGCCCAGTTTCCGTATGTCCCGCTGACTTGTTGACAAGGACGTGTTTGTGGTTGTGTACGTGCGAGTGTAACATGGCGTACTCACGCCGCCAGCACAGCCCTTGTCCATGTTCCGTGATATGATGCAGATGAGTCACGCGATGTTGAGGCACAAATCTAATCCCACATCGGCTTGCTAAATGGAATGAGTTTTGCATCGTCCACAAAATACACGCCAACCCTGCCATGATACAACAAAAATCCCTAGCACAGAAAATGTACACACAACACCAGTGGTCCCTCGAGTGAAAAAAAAAGAGTGACAGTGGGAGAGAGGCACACGGAAATGACAGACATCTCTCCGATCCACAACCTCCGTGTGTGGGATAGCTTGCGATAACATAGTCTGAGTCAAATCCATATCTATTATAAAATGCAGTCAATCCGAGACATGAATGTTTTCATGTTGGCCGGTGATGGTTGTCAGGTGATCCAAAGTGTGTTGCGGAAGGCGCAGCAGGGCCCCGGGCTGACTCACTTCTCCGGACACATCGCCCGCCGGGGAAGATCGTGACAAGGGTTGGCATGCCGAGGCATGTCGTATGCCTGCCGCTTTTGCGCGCGCTCATCCCGATTCGAGGGCGTTCAAAACATCCACCATTTCCCACTGCCCAGGCCAAGGCCAGATATTCGGCCAGTGAAACCGGCGAATGGTCTCCGCCCACCCCGTCGGTCTTCCTCTTCGGGTGGCGCGCCGAGGCCAGCAACGGATGAGAATGACACGTAGCCCGGCAGTTGTCTGAGAGCGTGAGAGGCTGCCTCCGGGTCAAAGGCACACGAGGAATTGGGAGAATGTCGTGCAGGGGAACGTGTCGAAATATGCGTGTGTGTGTCGACTATGGGAGGGCTGGCAACAAAGGTCACGACCGCGGGGCCACCACGTTTTGACGGCGAGGCCGAAAACGTGGGTGGGGATGGTGGCAACGGCGCATACATCCAGGGAGAGTCTGGGTGTTGGCGTTTTCGCTGTTCCTTCTCGTGGGACGTGGGAGTCTGAGGAGGCGAACGCAGTCCTTGCGGGGCCCGAGGACTTCGTGGCGACTGTGAAGCGACACGTGACGGAGTGTAAGTTCGCTGGGGGGATGTCGGTTGTGCGTGCGCGACGGACGCGGACTCTGTACGCCGATGTGACTTCTGGGATGACCGTTTTGGCCTGGAAGCGAGTGGAACACATGGGTCGGGGTCGGGGACTGTCAGGTGCGTCTGATGCGATTCATGCGAATATGCCCGTGCATTGGAAATGGAACCAAGCGAGGAAGGGAGGGAGGCGGCGGAAGACTGGACATGTGTCAGCGCCTGTCGTGAAGAGAAGAATAAGACCCAGATTCTGTGAAACCAGGACTCACATCGGTAGCATCCCTGTCGTTGTCTATCCGCATGCTGTGTATGACGGAGTCGAGACGACTGCGTAGAACAGCCTCGTGTGGAGCGGCGTCATGGTGGCGTGCCAGCTCCTCCTGCTTTTCCTGCGTGTATGCGGGGCGAGGGGAAGATTTGCGATCTGAGCGACCTGAGCGAGAGGAACCAGAGTGGGAGGACGAGCGTAGAAGGCGAGAATACGAGGCATGCTCGTCCTGGTCCGGGACGTAGTGGCCATTTGGATGGGAGTGCCCGAGTGCAGACGCGGCACTGTTCCGGCGCGAGGAGCAGCGGAAGAGGATGGCGGACTGAAAGAAGTCGTCGTCATCGTCGTCGTCGCAGTTGCTCGAGGCCGAGCGTGGGCGGGAGGGGTGGGCGCCATGAGTGCGGAGGGTATCGTCCTTGCGGAGGGTATCCCTGAGGAGACGTTCAGAGCGAGAGGGAGGACGGGGAATGGGAGCCTGAGGGGAGGTGGACATGGCAGAGGGTTTGAAGGAAAGAAGGGGAGAGAGGAGCTGACTGTATGTATACGGGTGACAGGGGAGAAGGACGTGATCGTGTGAGAATCCAATAGCCTCACTCAGTACACGAGGTTGCAAACTGCCCACCGCTGAGCAGCCTTCGACAACCCAGTCTGACTTGAAATGCGTGTCTACAGCCTCGTCTACAGCCTCCGACACTCTTATTTGATGCCTAGACTCCGATACAAACAACTCCCGAAGATCTCGACGCCCCGTCCATTCCTGACCCCTTTACGTAAGCGCTTCGTCGGCGAGTTTCAGAATCGTATTCCCCGCGCTACCCCCCAAGACATGCGTTATTTTTGCTCCAGAATGTACGTCTCCCTTGCGTGATCTCTGCTCTCGACCATCCGGACCCGTCTCCAATAAATACAAACCTAGCTCTACGACCGCTAAACCCCGCATCTATCGCATCTGTCCCATTAGTAAAGTCCTGCTTGCTCATTGGCTGCATCACTGGACGGAACTTGCTACACCAACCGTGAACCTTCTTGTGATGACATGATCCCATGTTGACGTTGTGTTCTTTCGATGCCAATATATTGCCATGCCTCTCCGTAACCGCCGATCCTTTATACCCAATCCTGCATACTTCCCGTCCGCTCCCTCCGATGCTGGGCTGCACCTGTGTACCTTTCGAACTCTTTCATGTTCTACATAGTTCCGCTCCCGGCCGCAACTCTCGAATCTCTTCCACCGTGGTTGCGTTGCTATAATTGACCTCCCGAAGCCAAGGAACCTTCCCTTTTCGTCAGCATAACAAGGGTTTTTCCCTCCCTTCGACTACCCCACGAAAGTTTCCTTCCCACCAAAGCGGTGCGCCGCCGCCATCATCCTTGTTGCTGTCTTCCGTGCTCCGTTCATATCTTCCGTAATTCATCTCAGTGCTCTGTTATCTGATCCCGTTATTGCTCACACGGGCCTTATCTGATGATATGATGATGATCGATGGAGGATCCTTAGCACAAGACAGCACGATCGGTGGGCTGTGGTTGGCCCCATAAATTGACCCGTCAGGTGGCCGATATCCCCTCGACCCCGGATCGTTATGTTATCGATGACACGCGACTACTTAAGCTGGACCCTCGTGTCTATTCGATACCTGACGAATAATTTTAAAAAATATCGTCCTGCCTTCTTGGAAGCCCTAACGACCTGTGTAACTTGATGCCGTCCCTAAAGTTTGAATTCGCAGGATCCCGCGTATCCTGTATTGAATGCTGTAGAACCACACGGGCGCGCACCATGTCCACCCGACGATTCGTCGCGAATCGCGACGGTGCTCCGTGCGCCACCCGAATTCCATGCCCGTATACGTGCACGGCGATGCGACACGGCAGTGCCAGAGTGCCACATAATACGCGCTCGGTGACCCATTGCCCACCACTAGAATGGGATTTAGGGTACGAACCCTCGACGTCACTTCCAGCCTACTATCAGAGTCACCGATCAATCAATCCAATAGGATAAAACCCTCATCATACATATCTGTCCCGGTCGAACTAGCACATGGACGTTCCGCGGATGGGTCTCGTACTTACTAGTCCTCAGCTCGCCTCTTCCGATCCGTCCGTACAGGCGGATATCGGAGTTGGACGGATCCGTATCACGGCGATTCGCCATGCGTTCCAGTCGCTCACACGCAGCAGAACTCTGCGCGAGCAGCATCGATATAGTAGGCACCGTCTCCACACTCAGACTGGCATCGCGATGTCCATACTGGTCCTTTATCGCCATATGATTGTGGCGCGCTTGAGGCGGTCCGTCGTTTCCTTCCTTGAGAACGACGTCCTCTCTCCCATTGATCTCGGAGCGTCCTGAGATATTTACGCCGCATATCATATCGATGACGCGATGTCGTCTGGAAAGCTCCACCGTGCACCATCGGCGGATGCTGGAGAAAACATGAATAGGCTACATGGAAGACCTTGAGGGCGTAAGATGCGCTCCACCCTGCTGAGTGAACATGACAACAGCGACCCGTCGATCGAGAATATTCGCGAAGTCTCTTATCAAGTCAACTCCAACCTCCGCAGATCGCACCCGACGCCATGTGAACCTCTTGGGCTACCTAAATCGATCATGATGACGGTGATGAAGACCCAATGTCAATATCAGTGACTGCGCAGAGTGACGCTCCAGATTTAAACGCACCCCCTGATCTTCCTTGGAGCTCTATCAGGTACCCTTCACACCATCCACGTATCAGTGGTCAGAACAACTCTGCCCGGTCGACACAGTTTGCATCGATACGTCAACGCCGATGCACGTTGCACACGTGAGCCTTGTGGCTTGTGGGATGTTGTCTCAACTGATCTGCGATGAGATCTCTTCCTCCTCCAACCATTCAAACCGCCAAGCTTCCAAGACCCAAGATATGAAACCTTTGTTTCTAATTTCGCGGACGCAATCGACTCGCCAAATCATCATAACGGGGATTTTGCGCATTGAATTTCATTGGCGCTATTCTCCGAATTTCATCTGAAATAACGATATGGTGATTCAGCAAGCGAGGGCGCTGCTGAGCTGAGCTCGCAGACGCCAGTGACGACGTTCTTCACTGACGAACCGATGACAGCGACCGATGTGACTTTATCTATATGACGTCAGGTATACTCCGAGGTTCGAATTCGCTTTTTGGGGTGGCTACGATTGGTGGCCGACATTTTGCTGCGGTTTTGGAGCTGCCTCGAATGGCGAACGCATCTAGGTACGCCCATCTCGACTTTGCGTCGTAGCCGCATCGACATTGGGATTCCCAGCGCCCATATTCGAAAACTTGGCATGTGTATATGCGGAACAGTCACGGTCAATATGCGCCCGGGCCAGCGATTATCAGCGATGTTTGTGCGCATCCGCTAGATTCCGGAATCTATGAACTTCAGGGGCGCCCCTGAGACTTTTACGCAACCCTCGATCCGGATAAGATCCGTGGGCCGGGGAGGTCTCGACCGTCGAAGACTCGTCCCTTCGAACTGACATGCAGTGCTAGTCTCCGAGTCTGAATCGGAGGTTTTAGATCGTTCTGGAGGCTCCCGTAAGTACGTTCGAGACAAAGTCGAACACAAAGATCTGTGATCAGGCGATGCAAAAGCAAAAACACCGTCTCAGATTGTCATGTCCAGATTGCACAGCCTACCTGCCACGATTAGTTTTCGAGACGAGACAATGGTGCAATGAAACGATCGTCATTTGTTTTTCGCGGAGAATGCAAGTCTCGGTTATGCGATTTGAATTTCGCCATGAAGAATCCAAGATTCGGCTGGCGATCTGATTTGCCCCAGTTGTGGATGTACCTAGTCCGGGGTCATCATATCCGCGAATGTTATTCTTTCCTTGACGTATGGTCTGACTTTGAGCACAGCAAGTAGTATCAGATTTGAAACGACCCAACGGGGCCATCTCCCCACACAAGATTTGAATGTAATATTGGTTAATGCCCCGGCGTTTGCGTATTGATACAGTGAGTATGTCAAGGAGTCAACTCGTGACAGGAGTGGACAGACCTAATAGCTATAGTAAATCAGATAAGATCAATTTAAGGCAACGTTGTCGATGAAAGAGGTCATAAGTTAGCCTCGAATCCTTCCACTGTGAATCGACGACCACGTTCGCAAACAGTGGGCCACCCGGTCCTCCTACTCGACGCTGTTCGTGCTCATTATGCGGGTCGACCTTCTCATGAGTACGCAGAGTTGGCTTTGACTGCAGACGACGCGTCACTACTCGTATCACTCCGAAGCGTGAACGTGATTTCGCCAATCTCGATCCTATCCTCAAGCATTTCTGTAAAGTGTCGTCCGTCGTACAACGACAGCGCACAATCTGCGAGCGAGAAGCAAGTCATCAGATGTTGAACGAAACGGAGCGCTGAGAAACTCGGTCATGGTGGACAATACTCACGGTTGCCGGTACGAACTTGGTCGATAGTCACTGGTTTCGTTCGACGGATGCACTTGTACCGTAGCAAAAACCGCCTCTCGACCTCGACCTCGAATATTTCATCATCGGAAAAGGATGGCCTAGATGCGCGTTCGTCGATCAGTACGTCGAGCCCGTGGAAGACGTCCAGAGAATGGGATGTCCACACTTCAACGTCGTCAAACGTAGTTGCAACTCACCGTGAGAACTGCTCATCACCACGCCAGGGCCAATGGATACTCGAGAGGTTCGTCCCTTCCGGGCTCTGGTCGCCCACTTTGACGGTCGACGAAACAAAGTCGCGATTCTGCACACGCACACGCAGCCGCATCTTTGGACGGACCAATTTCATCCATTTCTTCGTTGGCAGCTCATATGCGGTGAAATCTGCATGCGTGTGCATCGCAGTCACGTCCCTTGGCCATCGGAAAGGAAGAACGGCGCTCACGTACCCATGAGCGAAAGCACGCCGGTTGACGTGGACATTGTCTAACTGGGGAGGATGGCTTGGGTCTCGTTGAAGATAAGGACCCGTAAGGTAGGCTACCGGAATTGTTCTTGGTGTTGGTTCATATAAGATTTTTGAGACCCGGTTCCGGTTTTCACTCCGGCGAGGCTATCAGGCCTCACGTTCGAAAAGAAGTTGGTGGCGCGCGCGAGGCGCAACTTGCTGTGTTTGTTCTCACAGATAAGTAAGCCGGTTTGTCTGTCCCGAGTCGCACACGTTATTCTACCGGGACAAAGCTGTCCAATAGCTGTATATCCTATCCACATGTCTGAGTCTGATGTGACTCTACTCGTTCAACAGGGTTATCTCCCCTTGGCTTGGAGATAACAGGGGATGTTGTGTTCGTTCCAAAAAAAGTCGGCAAAACTAAGGTCCGGTCAGCCGGTGCGTCATCCGTTCATGGTCCGATATCGACGTCCGAGTCGTTACAGTTCTTGCTGAGCGCTGAGCGTTGACCATCACTCTGCAGCGGATCAATCTGGGGCTTTACTGGGTAGCAACAATAATGCCGAGTTCATTTCGATTCAACATCCTAATGTCACTCGTCTCTTTTCCTATTTTGAACAAGGGCCCGGAGCTGTGATAGTACGTATGAACCGGAGATCACTCCTTGGTGTGTCGTTTGACTTTGATCACAGCGACGGCCGTGTACGTCCTTTGATAATGGCTCGGAGTTCCTATCATAGATCTAAGGTTCCAATAACGATACAGTGAGCATGAAGTCTTAATACTATGCAAAAGGTATCAGATTAATATAACGCATATGCCAACTGTTTCTCATGAGTGCTTCGTAGAGCTGGCTTCGACTTTGGACGAATCCCCACTAGTTTCAACTGAACGTGAACGTGATTTTTCCAATCTCGATCCTATCTTCAAGTTCTGCTGCGGAGTACTGCCCATCGTACAAATGCAACGTACAACCTGCAAACGAGGTCGAGTGTCAATTGCCGAATGAAACCGATATCTCAGTATGGACACTCACGGTCGCCATCAACGGTAGGAACTCGGTCGAGGGTCACGGATTTCGTTCGCCGGATGGACTTGTACCCTAGCAAAAACCGCCTCTCGATAAAGATCTCGAATACGACATCATCGGGGAACGATGGCCTGGATGCGAGTTCGTCGATTAGTCCCTCGTCGAGCCCACGGATCACGTCCAAAATTTCGGACTCCGCAAAACAGGTAGCAGCTCACCGCGAGAACCGTTCACCAACATTCCAGGCCCAATGGGTGCATGATATGGATATGTCCGTCTCGGCGTATGGTCCCCGGTTATCCACTTTGACGACTGACGAGACGAAATTGTGTCTCTTTCCGCGCACGCGGAGGCGCATCTTCGGACTGATCAATTTCATCCATTTCTTCGTTGGCAGCTCATATGCGGTGAAATCTGCGAGGTTTAGATCAGTCGATCGTGGTCACGTCGCGTCGCCGTCTAGAAGGAGAACGGCGACACTGTACGCCACGTATGTACCTGAGAACGAAAGGTCTGTGGACATGGGATGGATGGGATGGAGGAGATCAACTGGAAAGAGTAGCTCAGGTTTGTCGACACTGATGAGAGACTAATATGGCGGGACACCGGAATAATTCTGAACATTGGTACTGGTTCATATATGGTTTCCGTTCGTCGGATCCGGCTTTATTCCTGCAGCCGGGCGAACACATCGTGACTGCCACAAGAAGTCTGAATTTGAAAAGGGTTCTTTGACGCGCACGAGAAGGCTAGCTCGCAGTGAAGTTCTCAGACAGATACGGGAACCAACCAGTACCGATGCCGCCACATGCACAGCACGTACATGCCAGGATCAGCGAATAGCTTTCAAAATTGCATCATATATTCGACTGTACATTGTAATTACAACGATTTTGCAATAACGTATAATATCATACAACGGAATGTGACGGTTATGTTCAGTGTAGAGCATAAATTGTTCCATGAAACCTAGAAAAAGGTAGATCGTCCCTGAGACCGTGTAGAAGATACTGGGGATATGCTTGGGCTTCGCTCCGGTTGAATCTCGTACCACACACCCACTTTCGTCAATATGTCCTGCTCAGCCGGCGGTGCATCCCCCTTGCTATCGCACTCTGGTTTCACCCACCGTGTCGCCAAATTCGACATATCCAGAAAAAGCGGCAGCCTAAAAAGCTTCTCGTTCCTCGCAAGTGTCACTTTGCTGCAGTCGATGCAGCGATCGTTGATGAGGTATTGCAGTTGCATCCGTGCTGCCTCCGCTTCGGTCTCTGCTGTATCTGGGGGCCAGTATGCAACATCAACATCATTCTTGATGAGCGTCCCGCCTACTGCGTTTTTCCACCAATTCTCCGCAATGGGTTGATTCAAGGCTCCGACGACCACGACGATCTGTGGTGAAAGGTCACCACCGTAGGAGAAGTCGAAATGTTCCCATTGGAATTTGACGGCTCTAGACTCTGCCTCTTCCATTCTTACACAGAAGATAAGGAGATCCGCGCCGCGTTTGACGACCGGGACTTTCCTAGTCTCTTCGTCCATGCCCTCAGAAGGCGCCAGTTTTGGTGAGACCTGGTAGACGCGATATAGACGCCCAAGTGCACATTTGATGCTGTTTTCAAATGGAAGTTTGCTCCGTGGGGTGTCGCTTGACACCAATACGGGACTGCGGAAGCTAAGCGGATTGAAAGACAAGGAGAATGCGACAGGATTTTGGAAGGAGATGGAGCGTTTCCTGGTCAAGCGACCGCCGGGGCGATCTCTGGACGTTTCGCACATGATGATGGTGGTGAGGCGCGCGCCGTAGCTATCCATCGGAGACAACATGGCGCGGATATCTGAATACGCGGATTCGACCCAGCTGCGTTCAGCTGGCTTCCATTGCTGAGTACGACACGTGCTGGTGATCATTTTGATCACGGCTGCCTTGGACACCTCCCGTCGTTCCTTCAGGATGGCGTTTTCCATGGAAGGCTCGAGGGTCGTCACGCAAGCATGACTGTCGAAATACATTTTCAGCGAGGAGAACTGGGGCTCGTTGTTGTTCCACCACTTCTCCATGTTATCCTCTTGGTTCTCGAGTCCGGTGATCACGACGACGATGGGTACTTTCTTTCTACAGATCGCAGAATAGAAGATGTGGTAGTTCGTGAGCAGTGCGGTTCGAACGCGCGTTCCACGCACACAGTATACGAGTAAGTCGACGCCGTTGTTCTTGGCGAGTTCGTGGAGGAGTTGTTTGAGATATGCCTCTGCTTTCTCGGCGGGGACGGAGCCTTGAGCACCCTCGTCTAACCCTGCCGTGTCCCATATAGCAAAGCGCTGATCGCCTACGTCCAATAGGTGTCGTTTATATTCCAGCGTACATCCAAGGGCACCGCTGGAGGTTTCGCAGACCTTTTTTTCTGCGATGAGATTGATCAGGGAGCTTTTCCCCACCCCGCTCTCTCCAAAGATGACAACATTTTTGGGATCCTGCTCCGCTCAGTCGAGGATTGTAATTCGCGTAGATAGGTAAACTCACTTGAGATGGCTCCAAGTTGGTGCGGTCGTCTTCGCAGATGGTTTGCTGACAAACGGTGTTACTTCGCGACAAATAATCGAGGGAAAACGTCGTACCTTTCTGAGCTTTACCATGATACTACGGTTGAACGTTGAGGTATGTTCAAAAGTCACAGTCGCGTTCTGATTGGCGACAATATAGCAAGTTGATGATAAGTTTCGGTACCGGGCACTATGCTTCCCTGGAAACGAATGGCAGTCTATATCCCCTCCGGTTGGAAATGCTTTGCGCAGGACCTCAAGGCTGAGGCGTGTTGGGTCCTGCCACTTCCTTTGACGCTCATCGAGAGCTCGATGCTTCTCCCCAATCAGAGTCGTTTTACGGCACTTTCCATTCGTTGTTCGGCACAGGTACATGCGAATACCGCGTGTTCAGGGATCCTGGCTTCAAATCAAGCAGCAGCATCGCTTCTCGCCTGAAGACGTCACTGATGCGGCGAAGGGTCGACTCACCCATTCAGCGTGTTCCTCCCAAACTCTTATCGATTGGACGATATTTTGATGGCGGTGTTCTGCAATGTGTTTGAAGGCAACGCTTTATACTTTTCTGGGGTGTTGTGGCGTCAAACAAGGTGTGTGACACATGTGGCCGCCCATATGGGCGCCTTTCTGTTCGCAACTCTGAGTCATACTGTTCCCCCCACTAGCCGTCGTGCCGGACTTGCCTGCCCATGATGCTCCTATAAATGTGATTGAATCGAGCTTTCGCATTTCCATCAGACTTGCGCCTCTCAGACGCTCTACGAACCTGAGGAATCCAATGGTGAGCCAAATAACCCTAGGCCTGCCAAGAATCATCGCTCCGTCTCATATGACTCCGATCATCCGCATCAGATGCGTCGAGAATTCCACCAAGTGGATAACCCTCCATCTTATGAAGCCCAGCGACATTACTCTCCCAACGTGCTCATTGTCGGGGAGACAGGTGTGGGGAAAAGCTCTGTCGTCAACCTGATCGCTGGGGAACCACTCGCCACCGTCCACTCTGGCGCAGGCGCCTGCACGATGGAAGCCACCTCATACGACATCATTTTCCCAGACGACCAAGGACTCAGCCATCATGTCCGTTTATTCGATACAGTCGGCCTAAATGAGCCGCAGTTCAGAAAGACCGACTACCTCACGGCGATCGAGAAAGCGAACACGCTCATTTGTCAACTTCAACGTACGGGCGGCATTCGCCTCCTCCTGTTTTGTATCCGTGGCGGCAGGATCACCGCAGTGATGCAGAACAATTATCGTCTGTTCTGCGATATCCTGTGTCAGAACAAGGTCCCGGTCGCATTCGTCATCACGGGTTTGGAAAACGAGGTGTCGATGGAGGGGTGGTGGGAGCGTAATGTGTCGTCGTTTGAAGCGTATCGTCTTTCGTGCGCTTCGCACGCGTGCGTCACCGCAATCCGCGGACTCAACAATTGCTACGCAAGGAGATTCCACGAATCCCAGACGACGGTGCGGGCCATGCTCTTGGTGCATGTGACTGGGGGTGGTACGTCGTGGCAGCCCGAGCGAACGGGGTGGTTCATCCACCTGGCGGGCAAGCTGTTGAGGTGGCTAAGCCAGATCAGGGGCCGGCGTCGGCCGGCGTTGACGGTGGAGAAGCTGGCTCGCCACCTCCAAGATAAGTGCAAGTTTTCCCAATCGGAGGCGGTGTACTTGGCGGCTAAGATATGGACCAAGCGGCAGGAAACCGCGGGTCCCGATTTCGTGAAATCGGAAGACGACTCCTCTTCAATTGATTCGTTGTAAAGGTGCATCATCATTGTATTACCTCTAATGTTCTTATGTCTTTTGTATTGCACTTGCACCAAGTAAGAAAGTTACTGTAGTGTACACATACGATAATGTCATACCGTTTTCTGACAGATATGGATCGTCGCCTTGTATGAAACCCCTGTGTGCGGAGATTAAGGTTCGTGGATAGGACACGGTGCCTATGCATCACCAGGTGTTGTTCGCAAGGGAAGACGATGATACCCCAAACCCTCTCACACCTACGAAATTGAAGAAGATCCCTCGTAGGCCGGCCGCCTAAAAGCCCCAGCCCTCAGGCCTTCAGGCCTCAACCTCAATGACTCTATACACTGTTGCCCGAGAAAAGATGCGTTCTCTGGCAAAGATTAGATCAATTCCCGTAAGCAGTACATTTCTCCGTGACGTGCTTCGAGCTGATTTCGTCAGGGCATCAAGGCACCCACCATACATCGCGACCCCCCGCCCGCATACGACTCACAGCCTTGTAATGTCATCATATTCGGAGAGACGGGGGCAGGCAAAAGCTCTCTGGTCAACTTGATTGCAGGGGACAAACTCGCCGAAACGTCGCCCGATGCAGGTGCCTGCACATTCGCTTCCAATCCTTATCACGTCGTTCTCCAAAGTCACCGGCCGTTCTGTATATGGGATACGATCGGCCTGAACGAACCGGAGATATCGCACGATGACTACCTTCGCGCCGTCAAGCAGGCGTATAAGCTGATCAAGGAGCTCGAACGTTCGGGAGGGGTGCATCTCCTCATGCTATGCATGCGTGGCAGGATCACAAAGTCTGTACAGCAGAATTACAGGTTGTTCGTCAATGTGTTCTGCGAAAAGAAGGTACCTCTCTGTGTCGTCGTCACCAACTTGGAGAACGAACCGTGTATGGAAGGATGGTGGGCCGCCAACGGAGAGGCGTTCGAGAAATATGGCATATCCGCAAACGGACACGCATGCATCACTGCTAGCCCTGGGGTCGGGAACATCTTCCTTGACAGATACGAGGAATCGAAAGAGAGGATGCGTGGACTTCTACTGGACTCAGAACTGAAGCTGTCCAGCGAAGGGTGGAAGAAGGACACGCGAACATGGTTAACCGACCTGTTGGGGAAAATGACGAAGATGCTCCCTCTGCGACACTGTCGCTCCGGTCACCCGACCAACCAGGAACTAATGGAGAAACTGGTCAACGAGTGCGGATTTTCAAGGGGAGACGCAACTGCTATCGCGACCTCCATCGAAGCCATTCGTGACCAGACCTCTGGTAGCTCGGATGAAGGTCTGGTATAACGTTTCGGACACATATTGGACAAGCCAGTGCTAGATGTTTCATAGCTTTATTTGGCAATGTTTGCGATAGTGAAACAGTGAGATGTCACGGTCACCCTTCAACACTTCCGCGCGAGTAGGTCAGTTACTGCCGAGGACTGACTGCTTCAGCACCTCAATTCTGCGTCGCTGATTCATTGTGTAGCAGAACATTAATGCATTCCTCACGCGGCTGTCCTTTACTCACATTCTTCACGTCTTTCACCTTGTTGGCCACGAATTTGACAAACTCTGCTTTTCCGAGTCGTCTTGTGTCTAGATCAATATGCGAATGACTGTGAGCAATGACTCTGTTTGATCAACTCCAGAATAAACGTATCTCCCGAATCGTCTTTAACAGAGGCACAGCTGCCATTGAATCACCCAGGTTACCCTACCACCCGGTTATGATCAACATTTGGCTTCGGGCCGAGGTGATCGTTATTCTAGTGCGACACAGACTCCATTCCCCAGAACACCCTTGAAATTTTCTGCATGCCCTTATGAAGTATTCCCTGCTCGGAAAGCCAATCATTGTCCGAGGAATCCGGCCCATCATACTCGAAGCTTTATATATATACGATAGGGGGACAGTGAGGTACGCGCGGATCGGTAGTACTCTGAGACAGGGCGCCATCGGTCGTTCCACACGACGCTGTCAATTTCTGTCAATTTCTCGTCCGTTCAGTGTTCCGCGCCAAACTGTTAGGCGGGCTCGTTGCACATGCTAAAGTGCCAGCCACACTGAAGACTAGCTTATCACCCGATTCAGTTGGCTGATTATTTCGGTGTCCAGTCTCCGGGTCGGACTAAACCAATCGGAACAGGGATTACCTATATTATGGTCGAGTGATGACATTTGTGTGTTTCCTTTGGCTTGGTTTTCCCCCGCTTCCCATGTTATGTTTCCCTCAGGAGTGTTCATAATCCCTTTCTGTATCGTGTTACTAGTAACTCACCTGCGCAAGAAGAAGAACCCTGAACGTCAACGTCTGCCTCCTGGACCCCCGCCAACTCCGATATTGGGGAACATTTTCGGGATTGATACTCTCCATCCCTGGAAGACGTATTCAAGATGGGGTGAAGAATATGGTTCGTTCCTCCATGGCACTCGTTCTGGCTCTGACTGATATATAGTCCAGGCGGCATAATCTACACTCGATTGTTGACTCAGGACATCATCGTTATTAACTCGGAGAAGATCGCCCAAGACCTCCTTAGCCGACGGTCCCGGAATTACTCTAGTCGCCCTGCAAGTCTCATTCCCATGAACGAACTGTGAGGCTACCTCTCGTTCCCCATCATGCGGTGCCCTTAGTGACCTCGGGAACAGCTTTGGGACAGAGTTCTCTTCTATATTTCTACCATATGGTGACCGCTGGCGCCTTCACCGCCGGTTTTTCCACCAAGCGTTCCATCTCAATGCAGCTTCATCATTTCGTCCCATCCAATTGCGAAAGGCGCATGATTTGATCACCAGTTTGGTATCCACGCCCCATGACTTTCCGGCACACTTACAAGTGTAAGTCATGTTCGTGTAAGTTCATTGGTTACTTTGACGAGTCCGTTACCGACAGTCTAAGTACCTCAACGATCATCTCGATTGTGTACGACTATGACGCCTCGGGCATGGATGACCCAATCGTAGCTCAAGTCGAGCGCGCAACAAATATTGCAATAAAGGAAATGCGACCAGAGGTGACTGCCATAATTGCTGCGTTTCCGCTTTGTAAGTGTCCCATGTCTGCGTCCCAAGTAGATTCGGCAGTTTGGTTGATGTCATTCCCCGATGTGTCATCATCACACCACTAGTGAAGCACCTTCCCGATTGGTTCCCAGGGGCGGGGTTCAAACGCAACGCTATGATTTCACGAAAGACTATCCCGGAATGGGTAGACGCACCCTTCGAATATGTAAAGAAGAACATGGTCAGTAGTCGATCGTCTGCACCAAGTCATGTGATTGTCAGGCTTATACGGTGCGGGGTGCATTGTAGGCGGCTGGCACCGCCGTTCCATCTATGGTGTCGGATGCCCTATTGAGGATACAGGACTGGGCCGACATAGAGGCAGACGCTGCTTATCTTGAAAAGGCAGTGAAAGAAGCCTGTGCGAGTGCCTATGCTGGTAAGTGAACACTTCGCAAACGTTTTATTAGGCTGTGTCAAAACCATGTGTGATTAGCTGCGTCAGAAACGGTACGAAGCTGACTTTGCAGCCTGCCGAGGGCCTTCTATTGATCACACTGCCCCAACAGACGTTTTCCACCCTCACGATCTTCATATTGGCAATGGTCCTGTACCCTGAGGTGCAAACACGGGCTCAAGCTGAGATTGATTCTGTCATCGGCGAAGGACTCCAGAGGCTCCCTCATTGGGAAGATCGGTCCTCGCTTCCGTACATCGATGCTATCCTCAAAGAAACGCTGAGATGGCACACAGTTTCCCCTCTGGGTAAGTAGACTGTCGCACTTATTGGGTACAGAATTCTGATCGTTCCAAGGTCTCCCGCACGCAACTGTGGACGAAGACATTTACGAAGGATACTATATCCCCAAAGGTTCGTGATCTCTCATTGGACCAAGGGCATTATTCACTCTGTTTCCCATGTTTAGGAGCGACAGTAATAGTGAATGCCTGGTACGTTCCCATCACACAGTTCGACCTGCGCATCCCTTGACGCGCTGACCTACTCCAGGGCGATCTCCCAAGATCCGATCAAGTTCCCCGAGCCGGAAAAGTTCAAACCCGAGCGTTTTTTACAAGAGAAAAGCGCCTCCGTCGACGAACTCTCGTTTGTATTCGGGTTTGGTCGACGTGCCTGGTACGCGGCTTGCGTTTCTCCGTTTCTCTCCGTTCAGGGATGCTGATCTTGCCAAATGCTTAGCGTCGGAAGGCATGTCGCAGACGCGTCCCTCTGGATCTCGATCGTCTCCTTGCTCGCCGTTTTTCGCTTCGAAGCGCTGCCTTCGTGGGACCCGGGCCTGGACGGCGCCAATGTGAAATGGACCGGAGGCGTCACCACGTGCGTCCGATTTTCCCCGAAGTTCTGTTGGGCGTTGGTTCTGATATGTCCGCCGTTCTTTTTTCTTTCTCAGGCGTCCTGAAGATGTCCCGTGCGTGATTAAACCACGGCACGAGAACCTGAGCCCCGAAAAGCTTGCCCACCTGATCGGGTTGGCTGAGTTGTAACATGGGACTGTGGATCTAGCCTGTATTGACAATTTCCACGCTGTCGATTTTGTATTACGACCATATGCGCCAGCTCAGATAAATTCAGAGTCCAATTGTCGCAACTCATTGCGAGTGAAATAATATACTGTACATGCTGAATCATGAAACTTTTAAGAGCGAGCTACCAAGACTCCGGCGACGGACTTCCAAATAAACCGCTGAAATTCAAGATCCCCAAAAAAACATAAGATATACGGCTTAACGATCCTGAAGGTCGTTCAGGAGGCGAAGGATGTTAATGACTAAGCGCAGAGGTGAGTTTGATCGACATCTGAAGGATGGGTTGAACTTACAAAGGTTAACAAAACTACAAAACAGGGGCAATTAGTCAGCTGCCATGCACTAGATGGAACGGGACGTACTCGAGGTAAAGGCTGATAGAACCCAAGATAAATTCATCAGGGGACAGGCGCTTCGTGATGATGAACGTGTCATAGACGATGTAGCCACTAAAGATCAAGCAGCCTCCGACTGCGTAAATAAGGTCCATCGTCTGTCCAAACGGAATGAACACATTGACGAGCCCAACCATTACTGCGGAATTAATTTCAGATTTTAAGCGCGCGTGGTTATCAGAACGGCGTACCCAAAGCCATGAGGGCGCCGAATAGCCAAGGTCCAAGACCAGAGAAATCGTACTGCAAGTAATCGTTGGATATAATTGTACTGATTAAAGGAGAAACACCGACCTTTGATTGAAGTGTGAAAAGTGTTAAACCGAGGAAGACCCCTAGGGTGATCAGGCTGCAAGTAATTAATAAACTTGACAAGCGAAAAGTGATGCAAGACGCACAGAGCCTGGAGTACGATAACGTTGTCGAAGAACGCGGTGAGTACTCCTAAAGTAAATGCTTCCATTACAGTGAATGTGGACAGCAACACGAAGTTGAGAGGGTGGCTATGACGCTTCCAGAAGAGAAGGCCGAGATTGACGAGGGTACCAAAGAGAGGGAGGTAAAGAGACCACGTGCTGAACAGGAATCAGTTAGGCAGCAAGCACACAGCATCGAAATTGCTGAACATACTGTTGCTGAACCCACACAATGGCCGACGGGGATTGGGAAATACCGCCAGCGAACAAGCAAGTCGCAAGCTATTCACAAGTTTAGAAGCTGTCGCACAGAAAAACTTGAGGGTAGCTTACAATTTGGCAGACTGCAGAAGATATAAGTTGAGCGAAGTTGCAAGGACTAGCGATGAATGTACTCACATAGGACGGTGTACACCTTGCGGACGAAAGCACCCCGAACTTCGGCGGAACTCTCAGAAACTGTAACACCATACTGCAATCAATGGAAGTGAGTATACGGGCGAAGTTTCTGGATGCTTCCATACCTTGAAGTCATCTGGAACATCACCCTGTTCGGGTTGATCGTAGAATCCGCCCCCTGGGGACCTGGCGCGACCGAGCAATGGCTCAGCAGCGTCAAATTCTGTGTCAATTAAAGGCTTTCTGGACGACCCAGTAGCCTGGTAAGTCGGAGGAGGGACTGGACTATGGCTTGAGTTCATTTATGCGAAGTGATAAGCGACTGTGGAGAACGTCAGCGGTCGACTTTTCTTATATCGGCGTAGAAACGGCTGAATCAGCTGAGAGTGGCTGTGCAACTTCTCTGAGATGGCTTGTTTTGGGTATCACTGCCCCTGAGCCCGTACTACACCGCTGTCTTTCGTACAAATGAAAATAGTGACAGACACCCAATCCACAGCATGAAGCCCACGCCAATGTCAAGTACAATTGAATACTTCCGTCCCAGTCCTACAGGCCACGTCCAGCTTCACTTCAGGGATCGCCCATGGCTGTTGGCCGTTTCTCCGCTTTGGCTGATGGTTTCTGCGTGGGCATCGTATCGGACGCAGAGCTGGCAGGGTTCGAACCATTCGGACCACCTCCGGAGTCGCTTTGGCTGTAATCTGGGCTTTGAATGAACCGCCTGTCCGCCATCCTCTCCATCGCCATCCCGGCTCGCTGTGGTCTGTCTAACACCCTTTTGGCGACGGATAGCCCAGATCCCTCCGTGTCGTCTTTGTGCAGACGCTCGCGATCCCGGTTGGCCGTCCGTTGATTACGATCCAAGTGGTGGAATATGTGGCTCTCGTTGCTGAGATCGTTTCCGTCTTGACGGACCGCGAGGTCTGGGCGAGGTAAGGCGTGGGCCATGTGCATCATCGTGATCGCAGCAAGCAGTGTAAGGGCAAGGGCACGCATAGCGATGATAGAGGCAGAGAGGTAGGTCGAATAATAGACTCGAGACGTAAAATGTGTAGTAGGAACTCTAGAACGACGTTTTCCGCTTCGCCGATTTATATGTCTCAGGCTGGCGGCTGACACCGACCTCTGAGGCTGAGGCTGACAGCTCCAATCGACCTTGTCTTGTGCTCCCGTTGGACTCTTGGACACATCTATGCTAACGATTTCGTCTCTCGCTGACTCCAACAGTGGGCGCGGTGAGTGACTTTTGCTGCTTGCTCATTTCCCCCAAGACACGTTTCGATATAACACATTCAGTGGTATCGGATTTCATCGCCGGTGATTGCCATCCTCGCTGACTCCGACGACGTAAGTTCAACAGTGGCCCCCACATGACAACATTATTATTGACACAGCCAGCTTGGCCTACTCATATCCAAGTTCATGATTCGACCAACTCCCATCAATTCCGTTCATTGATCAACGGACTGGAACGTTCTCGATGACGCCGAGCCTCATCGTGAGTCATTCAGAATCACCGCAGCCTCAGGCTGGGGCACGTGCTCGCATGTTTTGATTCGAATCCCTTTCTCATCAACCCTTCCAGCTACAGGATGGCATCGCTGGACTCGGACGCGTTTTGATGACGTGGTACGAGGGTACGGTGTGCAAGGGAACTGCGTGCACTGATAAGGGCCCCAGAGAAGATCAGCCATCATATTCGTATTATTACAGGGGCTATTTATTTAAACCATGTACTAGTCACTTCCCGCAGTAATCACCGAGTTCGAGCCGACGACGCGCGTCGCCAGATTCGCAAGCATATGTATCTTACACGCTATGCACGCTCGGACTCGGACACTACTATGTACATACGCGGATCTGCGCATCATGCCCACTACTACCGACGATCACGATATCACCGAACCCGTGTCAATGATGTACGGATTCCTGAAATCGAACACGATCTTGAGATCACTCGTGAGGGGACTCGGGCCTCTTGACGTTTCCCTGCTCCTTTTCGGGTCTAGTCCACACCGAGATGCGATCGAACACTGCTGCATCATCACTCGGGACAAATTCCGGGTCGTGATCCACATATATTGTAGGTACGGGTATCATCCACACGCACAATTCTAACGTACAAAGTCACCTCCGAGTCCGACATGATCGCGTTCGCAGGCGGTGTAACCTCGATCGCAGTACATCGCCGTGCACCTCTCCGCTTACGCAGACAGCAACGCCTGGGAAGGCAATCCCAGCTCGCGACAAATCCCCCCCATATGTTCTCGTTCCTTGTCCGACGCGTTGTCGCCAAACGCCGCGTCCATTTCCTCCAACGTCTGTGCACCCATTCCGCATGAGCGAAAAACGTAAACAAATCCAAATTCAACGACCCAGAGACGTCGTCGACACTCACCCTTCCCTTTGTTTCTGGATAGAACAGCACTACAAGCGAGTCGTGAGCCACCCTCGCACACCCGAAACGTGCGTTGACTTACGCGTCGTCAAGAAAGCCAAGACGGCGAATCCTGCAAAGAAAAAGTAGGTCCCTCCACTCGGAATTTGGGTCAACATTGTCGGGGAGACCAAGCCAATAATGCTGTCCAGACGACGATCAGAGTTCAGAGATCAATTGGTGCATGCGTATCGGTGCATCGAGAGAACGTACAAGTTGGACATCCACGTGGCAGAGGTAGTGATCGAGATTCCGGTCGATCTCAGATGCAAAGGGAAGATTTCACTCGGAATGACTGTTTCCCAAAAGATCAGATCAGACGACCGCAAAAAGCGTCACAGTAAACCATTGCGTACCCCAACCAATCGGAGCCCACGAATACGAAAAGTTCACGTCATAGATGAATACGAACGCTGGATAGCCAGACGCATTCCTTTCAGTTTCGGTCTGTCTCGGGTCACAAAAAAGTGATGGGACGTGCCTATGGCGGCGCGTCCGGCAGTGACATGTCCTGGCCAGTCGTGGCCAAACGCAGCGATCAGCGAGCCGACGATCACGAGTGAAATACAGCATCCAGCAGCGCCCCACATCAACAGAGGACGTCGACCGACGCTGTCCAACAGGATAATAGCCGGAAGAGTGGACAATGTCTAAGACAGAGTTGGCAAAAAAGTGGTGTAAACTAGACGTGGAGAGACTCACGTTCACTATTCCGTACACCCCGGTAGCCAGTAGAGAGGTTGTATTTGGGTTCAGGCCCAACTGACCAAAGACTGTGGAGATGAAATGAGTTTAAAGTTCAACCACGAGTCAAGTCTACGACTCACTCGTCGGTGCATAATAGATGATTGCCTTGTACATCTGTCAGACGAAGCACGATTCACCGACAAACTAAAACACGTACATTAATACCCTAGATCAATCGCGTTGCTCAGTAAAAGACGTCACGTCGCTAGCAAACACAAACGTACCATAAACTGTTGATAAAACATCGTCAAGCAGCCCATCGCCAACCGCTTGAATTTCGGCCACGTCGCCACCAACGCAACGTAATTATTGATAAAGCGTCTCAACGGACCCGCATTCGGATATGCAAGTTCGCTCGCCTCACGGGAGTATCGAATCTCGGCCTTGATTTCCAGGAACTCGTAGCGCACGGCGACGTGGTCCGATGGCTTTCGTCGTAACATGGATAGGGTGGCGAGTGCTTCCTCTTCGCGCCCTTGTTCCATCAGCCAACGCGGTGAATAGGGCATGAACGCCATCCCGATGCCCAGGCACTTTTGAGAATGACGTCAACGACAATGAGAGCTCCCGAGAAAAGCGACACTGACCAGGGCGGGGAGCATCTGGAAACCGATGGGAATCCTCCATGATGCCTGCGTTTGGCCAGTGCAGCCGCCTGCTAGAACGTCTGTATACGGATTGAACGTGGGGCTTCCGTTCAGAATCGGTCCTGTGTATGGAACCCCTGGTGCACAGCGGGTTCCACCGATATGCGATGTCCCATACGCGAGCCAATCTGGAGGGTCATTCATGAGAATTTCGACCAGGTTTGTAAAACTTTAGAGAAACCCACAGCTGACGAGGATCTGGACGCGGAGAGTTCAACATTCATGCGCACGAACGAGGAATGATTCTCATACTTACACCAATCGTAATGGAGAGTTGTTGCAGGGCGACCAAAGATCCTCGAACATTTGCACTGGAAATCTCGGCCAGGTACATGGGGACGACGTGCGTCAGTGCACCCACTGACAGACCCGCGACGGCTCGACCACCAAAAAGGTAGTCTGGAGCAGAAATACAGTGAGTGGACGAAGGCAAGAGATTGGAGTGTATAAGCTTCACCTGGAGAGGTTGCACCCGTTTGAAGTGCACTCCCGAGAAGAAATATTACCACATTGCACCTGATACTCTGTTTCCGTCCGATCTGCCAGCGAACACTTTAGTTTAACTTCCGTTTCACCCAGGGACAGAAAAACCTTGTCACAAATTGGGCCGTTGACGAGCGACCCGAACCAAGCAGCTAGACAAAACGTCGTCAGATACCACCCCATTCGTACACACACGGCCAGAGAACGACGAACTCAGCAGCAACGTCGAGACAAACCATCCCTTGGACACGAGTTCAGCCGGTGCGATGGATGCAGACGATTTGACTCACCTTGAGATTCGCATCCATGTATATGTCTGGGAACGCAGCACCAAACGACTCGATCGCGAGCACGTTACTGACGACGCCCTGCAAGAAAAATGCACGCGATCAACTCCACACCTGGATGCGTGACTCCCCATGTTTACCTGATCATAACCGAATAGCTGAGAAATGAACAAAGATCGTCAACCTCTTTAGCACGCGAGATAAAAGAGGCCAACCACTGACGAAGCCACCCAAAGACGCAAAGCAGGTTATACCCAACCTGCCAGGCGGTTCACGTGTGAGAAACACAGAGAGAGAGAGATCAAACCCCCGCATGAAGTCTTACACGAGCATGTTCTCAAAGAGTCCCCGGAAGCCCACGCGACCCTCTGTCTCGGCGAGGTTGAGCCCGGAGAGGCCTGGCCCATCTTCACCATCTTCCTGGATTTGCGTTTTCGAGCCTACTCGCTTCAGGTCTTCAGAACCCATGATAGCTTCCGACGAATCGGCGTGTTCCCAATCGTTGGCGTTCAGGAGAGGGCTAAGAGAGGACGTGCTGGCGTTGACACGGTGATAGCGCACCCCTCGGGCGACCGATGGCGCATTTATACTCGACTTGGAACCAGCTGGCATGATGCAACTTGGCTGGATCCCCGTTTAACCGCGATCACATGGTGGCCCGTGGGGCGGTCCGGTGATAACGTTATGCCCACGGTTATGCCTTTAAGACCGAGGCTCAGACTGCGTCTGGGAGAATGGAGCTCGAGAGTATGGAGTGCGCGGGACCAGTCTGTCCGAATGTCGGAATGCCAGGGGAACATCCTCCACATTGTTGCCATAGCAGCTTCTCCAACGTCGGAGCCGTCAGATTCAAGCCTAGTCTGAGAGGGGAAATGGCGTCAAGGGGACAACTCAATGGAGATCTGATCGCAGTCTCGTGCCCAGTTACCCCAGTCAAGTGATAGCAGTGTGCTTAAATTGAGCGATGAAAGATACATGGATTCATTATTTCGAGATCATGATGTGGGTCTCAGCAACCGCCTGACACGACCATCCTAGTCCAATAAACGATGGCAGAATCATTCCACCGAAATAAAATACTTTTACCTTCTCCACCTAATGACAAGGTTGCGGAAACCAGCGGTAAAGATCAATGCTCTATGGACTGAAGAGAAGGAGAGCATCGTACGGGATCCCGTCTACGTAGTAGACCTCTCTGAGCCGGGAGGCCATAGGATCGACGATATTTCTTAACGCAGAGAGAATCGCGCTGGCAGTCATTTGCAGGCTCCATACACCAACTACTTTCACTCGTCGATTCATATTGGCCTGCGAGACGTGGTATGCGAGGGCATCGTAAACCTATGGCAAAGAGAGTTAGTGTTGCTGAAGAGTTTCGTTCAAACAAAACTAAAAACCTTTTGCGAGATTTCGTCCATCAATCCAGCTGGGAAGAGTCCACGATGAGTTACGATGACGGCACAGAAGTTGAATACAACCTACTTTCCCACATCTGTGGAAAAGATGTCAGTGAGACGACAAGTTAGTCCCAACATGCGAATAACTTACCGTCCAAGCGCCGTCAAAATCATTTACATCTTTGATTACCCTACAGTGGATGGGCACAAGGGTATGATGTGCGCTGCAGAATGGATATATGAGTACATCACACGGAGATTGGTTCTGCTTGCGCACTTCATGAATGCTACGATGGGTCTGGTCAGAGCATTGTTGACATATGATAGGTTTTGAGTAAAGAGAGGTACGACAGCCTTCACGTCCCTGAAACGCAGATCAATATCGATGACTACCCTTGGTTTGTCGGGTTCGTCTTCAACCATGTCTGTAGAGGGCGCAACTAATGGCGGCTTGGCAAGTTCTCTCTGACCGGGAATATGTTCCAGATTGAGGGATGCTGACGCTGCCGTTGAAATAGCATCCGCCAACTCCCCGAGGAGAGCATTGAACGGGTACTCGTCCTCAGGATCGCGAGGGAATTTGATATCGAGAACAGCGTCGACCTTTCCAGATGTAATCCAAGAGAGTGGTCCAGTGGGGTCGGTGGTCGAGTTTTGCATGTGATCAATATTCACCCCATCGATGCGAATCCTGGTCTAGGAAATACCTCAGGGCCATCGTCAACGTCAAGGTTTTGCATGCTCACCATTCTCGACCATTTTCCATCCTGAACATCTTGCTCAGTAGTTCGCCCAATACTCTGAGGCTTATGCAGACTGAACAGGCAGTTGTCAAACTGCCCTACGACGTTCTCCGCGCGCAAGAAATCATAGAACAACCACTGCTTGCGCAGAGTCCGTATATCGGCTCGGAAGATGGAAGCGGTGTAGGGGCGAAAGTTGCCTGGCTGGTATACCGTAACGAGCACATCTTCCAGTTGGAGCGAGTGGAATTCAAAGTCACCAGCACGAGCAACACCTCGGAAGGCGGCAGGATCCAAGGGATTCTCTGGATCCCAGAAAACGGACCGTCTATCTGAAATATTGTCATGATCGATCCTAGTATTCCTAGATACCAGTAACTCACCCAGAACACCACGAACACCCTTGACGACAGCATCCTCGACGAGTCCCTTGCCATCTAACCAGCGTTTCAGAGAGAGAGTGACGTCAATAGAGTCGATGTTGAGATCGAACATGGAATAATTGATGTCATCATCAGCATGACTTTGCGCCACTTCCTCGTCTTCTTCCACGGTGTAGTTGTATGCCGGGTGGTTGCTCACGTCGTACGCCACGGCTGCCTTATGTCCAAGGGTGTTCCCTTTCTTTTGGGCAGAATTAGCGGCCAGTGGCCGGCGAGATACGTAGACATTCTTGAATGAGATACGAGAGTCTTTCCACTTGGGTACGATGGCTGATTCGAAAATGACTGTGACGCCAGTTTCACCGGTTAAATAATTGCTGATAGCTTTGGCAACGTATTCTGAAAGGGAGTGCATGAGCACTTGAGACGGCTCGTAGAAAGGGACTGACCTTGTAGTCTCAAGCTATTAGCAGTGGCAAACACGACGGAAAAGAATGTGGTCCTTGGGGGATGACATGAGCTTAGAGAAAGTGCACAGGCCGCTGCTCTTACGTTCCAACCAAAATCCAGAGCGTTTGGCTCATGAGAAACCAGGTGACAAAGGCAGATATATCGTCTGCATTGAATTTACGGAACGACCTGATGGTAAACCACTTGAAGCGTATACGAAGCCGCTGCCAAAAGCCACTCGCAACCTTGAGAAAGTCGTCTCTGGTGGGTCGATGTAGGTGGGAGAGGGAGAGGGCTAAGCGGCGATATAGACGAGGGTAGTTGTCTAGATTCAAAGGGGGTAAATGTGAGTGCGGCTCTGTGGGGTTTGGGGGCTTGTCTGGAGGGGTGTTGGGACGGGGAGAGGTGAATTTTTGATTGGCATCGGAATGATTGAACCGGAGGTTGCGAACGGGGATACGGTCACTGCCACCGATTCGAACGGTCGACCGTGGATGAGGAGACTGGCAGATGAAGAAGCGTCGGATTGCACTGTAGCGGTCGACGGTCGGGTGCAGAATTCCGCGGGTGGTATGTCGGAGGAGGACACTCTTGATCATGCCCGCGCGGGAGAAACATGCTCGGCCACAAGAAAACACATTCGCACATCTGGCAATATATTCACACGCATCACCACCTCAGGGGCTTGTCCTACGACGAACAAGTTCACTTGGATTGATATGTGCTTGTCCAACGGAGACATGATGCAACGACGCGTCACCAGCTGAGTCGAGTCAGGCGAGAAATCACGATTAATCAACTCCACTCACATCACGTAGTTGCGTCTCCCAGAACGTCAAGAGGGTTTCCAATGTCTTGGTGTATAGTGCGATGAGTCCCCGCTCCACGATGTCCCCACTGCATTCTATCTGCCACCCTTGGACACAGCAAGACACCGGAGTCCGCTGCCATCGTTGCTATCCCGTCTTTCACTCGCCACACTCGAATCCACTCTTCGTCACCACTCACCAGTTACTCGCCATTTCCCACAAATATCACCCCCAAAATGGTACTATTACCCGCGTTGATTTCTATTGGGCTGCCATGGCATTCTTTTCCAACGGTCACCAGCAGCACAAGCTCCATCTCGTCAGTACGCACCGACCCTTCTGCGACGTGCTCATCAGCTGATAGCGACACGCGACAATAATAGCAGAGCAATGGAGGGGATCAACGAACAACCTGGGGCACCGCAATCTATATATAGTGAGCCTTCGCACGCTTCATTTACGCACGTCGTCTGGCCGAAATGCCTTCCACTCTCCCTCCCTCACCCATATAAATTACTCTTCAAGTCGTGACACTTACTCGGACACGTTGGGTAATAAACGAGATGCCAAAACACCATACATTCCCCGTTCACGGGACTTCTATGGTGACCTGTCTATTGCTTTCGCACGGGCGTATCATATCGGGATCAGATGATCATTCGATACATGTTTATTCACCAGTGACGGGCGAGCTTTTACAATCCTTGGATGGTCATGACGGAGGCGTCTGGGCTTTGGCGGCCACCAAAGATACGCTCGTCAGCGGTTCCACTGATCGCACTGTCCGAATCTGGAACCTGGCCACCGGTCATTGTACGCATGTATTCGCTGGACATACAAGCACCGTTCGTTGCCTTGCGATCGTCAAGCCTGAATTGGTTGAGGTTGAAGGGGAAGATGGGGTTATTTCTAGGGAGAAATGGCCCAAGCGATCTGTGATTGTGACTGGGAGTCGTGATCACTCTTTACGAGTATGGACATTACCTCGTCCAGGTGACCCTGAATATCAACGGGTGGGTGCGGATGTCACGGATGTCGAGTTGTCGGAGGTAGGCTGCTGGTGGTAACATCGGCCTTTGTCTCAACTGTTTTTAGGTGGGCATCGATGAAAACCCGTATCATCAATTGCATCTCGAAGGTCACGATCATCCAGTTCGCGCCTTAGCCGCTCGTGGTCGTACTCTTGTATCTGGCAGCTATGACTGTACCGTGCTGGTGTGGGACATTGTTACAGGCGAGTGTAAATTCGTTTTGGTTGGCCATACTCAAAAGGGTAAGTTGCATCGTGTCTCACCCTCAGATCTTTGTGTTTATGGTATCTCCAGTGTACAGTGTCGTGTTGGACCTCAACCGTAATATCGCATGTTCGGGATCTATGGATTGGACTGTTCGCGTCTGGAATTTGCGCAGCGGGCAATGTCAGCATACACTAATAGGGCACGCTTCTATGGTCGGTTTGCTGGGCCTCTCACCGTCTTTCCTCGTCTCCGCCGCGGCCGACTCTACACTGCGTGTTTGGAACCCAGACACAGGTGAACTGCGCCACACGCTTGCTACTGGTGCCGGTGCCATCACATGCTTCCAACACGACGAGTTCAAAGTTCTTAGTGGGTCGGATGGAACGTTGAAGATGTGGAATATTCGTGATGGAACGGTCGTGCGAGACCTGTTCACCGGAGTCAACGACATATGGAAAGTTGTCTTCGAGGGTAGATGCTGCGTGGCAGCCAGCAGCCGCAACACAACAACCATGCTCGACGTCTGGGACTTTGAAGGCGATGATGACTGGATCGGAGAACCGCCTGGTGGGATAGACGATGTCGACACGGAGGCGGACAGTGAAGTGGAGGGTCATGCCGATGCCGATGCAAATGGGTCAGGATCCCGAGGTTGACTCCTCGGAACAGTCAAGCAAGGAGGATAGCTCCGCGATAGTGTCCATGACAACAGTGACGAGACTAGTAACAACTTTTTGTAAGTACACAACGACGCGCATGACCGGACGCACAACTTGACTGGGAGAAGTGACGACAGTCACAACACGCGCCGATTTGGCGGTAGCCCCAGGTTATACTTGTAAGTACCGGACCTACCAGACCAGGACACGTGTGGGAACCCTGGGTGACGAAGGCTTTCCCATTGACAGCCGGCGGCCCAACTGCAGCATAATATATTTAGATTTGGCACCACCATGGATTTCATTATGACTATAGACTCTGATGATGAAAAACGCACACAGCAGCACAACGGAAAACCCAGATGTGAAGAAGAAGAGCACTACATAGATCCTGACTTTCGCTTTGACCGAGTCCCATGTACCAGATGAGTCATGAGTGTGCTCGATGACAGCCCCGATTTCCTTGTGTGCCGTCGTCCCAGAATGGGTCCGATCAATTTGCTGAGGCTGCGATGAGCGTACTTCAACGGTTGCTTGCGAGGAAGATGTACTGGGGATCGTTGTTGCTGTGACTGCGCAATTTCGAGCGCGCCTTTCCGATGGATACTAGGTCGAGACCATGGACATTTCCATCGCGAGATAAGGCAGAGAGTTGCTTGCTATCGCTCACCCAGGTGAGGGCTCGGTTGCGTTTCGAATTGACTTGGATTGGGAAGTCGGCGAGGAGGCGGCCGTTCTGATTGTCGTAGGTGTGAAGAGCAGCGTGCCACGCAGCAGTGGCAAGGAGGCAGCCAAACTTGGCAGCGGTCACAAAGACACCTTCGCGTTCCAATGGGCGGAGTGCTCGCTTGCCAGTCGATGGAGACCGGACACAGGCAGTGTGGTCATCCGCGCCGGTCGCGATTGTCGTTCCGTGCGGCGAGACATCAACTGCACGCACTGCTCAATGTGGGGTTGTCGAGCACAATTGTCGCCGTTGACAACTCGCGGGGCACCATCACAAACGACGAGGCAAGTGTACATTTGGGTGAAAACAAGCGCCCAGTGATTGTGGGTGTGTGAATCGATTCGATAAGGTGATAAATGATTGCCGCGCATCCTTCTTTCCATCGATCCGATACCTAGTCAGGTATGTTTGCCAGCCTACGCCAGAGGAAGGGTGAGTGCGCGGGCAGGACAATTGAAAGCATGATACTGACCAACGATCGAAGATGCCAAAGGCAAGGCCGTTGAAAGTGGTATACTGACGAGGACCCAAGAGTCGAGTGAAGACAGTTCCTTCGCCCACCAAAAGGTCGCAAAACCAATCGAAATCGATGGTCGAGAGAGCATTTATTCAGTCGCGTTCCTCGCTGATGGAAAGCACGTCCTGAGCGGCGGCGCGCAAGGGAAGATTCGACGTTGGCGCATAGAAAATGGCAAGGAGGTGGGGACGCCAATGGTTGCGGGGGGTGATATTCTCAACATCGCAGTGTCCCGAGATGGGAAGTGGATCGTGAGCGGGACGCGTAGTGGCCGGGTGGCGGTATGGAATGCGGAGAGCTACTTAAAAGTGACCGAGTGGAAAGCGCACAACGCAGCGGTGGGTGCAGTCGACGTCTCACCGGATGGGACGAGAATCGCGACCGGATCAAATGACGAGACTCTCTGCGTTTGGACGCTCTCCACCGGCAGGCATCTGCTCGGCCCCTTGAACCACAACGCCCACGTGGTTGCGGTCAAGTTTTCACCAAATGGACGCCTCATTGCCACTGCCACGTGGAACCGTGACGTTCGTGTCTATGACAGTCAGAACGGTGGCCTCCTCGGCGAGTTCGGGCCAGTCGGACTCGGAGTCAACTCAGGTTTGAACCAGTCCCTCGCCTGGGCCAGCGATAGCAAGCACCTCTTTGCCTTATCTGGCGATGGAAATGTCTACTGTCTTGACGTGTGCACCTGGACCACGCTCTCGAAATGGGCCATTCACAGTAGCGATAAGGCCAGGTGCATCGCACTGGCGGGCAACGGCACGTTCAT